>JAEAOA010001597.1:137500-452500 GCA_016746295.1 Potamilus streckersoni | reverse complement strand
ACAAAGCAATATATTGTTGTTATTATGAATAGCATGGCATACTGTACACCATGCGTATGAAATATTCAAGTTAAGGTTGTGATCACTATGACATACTGTACAACATAAATATGTAATACATTTTTACTGTTATAAGCAACCTTATAGAGGAAGAAAAAACGACATACATGCCTAAGAGTGTGGTTAAACGTATAATTTCTGGCGAGAAAGAAGTGATAAGTTGTTTACCTAATAGGTTTGCTCCAAAAGGTTAAGTCAATCTCCTGTTAAAGTCACTTGTAAGTTTAGATCATAAATTTGATTGCCTACCGTTCAAACATTGGACAATCGGACGTTATAACTTTGAGTTCGACTTGAGGCAATGCATAAGAATGTTTTCGCAACCTTGGCTTACATAAAACATTTTATTGAATGCTATTGGATTTTCCAAAAGAAATAAATTTGATCCTTTAATGAAGTGATTATACATTATAATTTTCTCTCAAACTACTTGACTGCCAAGGAAATATATTTGCATTTTTTTCCAGGAACCAAAACTCACATAAAGTTTTCACACTGTCTAAAGATCCATCCAGTTAATCCTTTCTTCGTCAGTTAAAATGATAACAAAATGGCGTGTCGACAACTTAATCATGATTGTAGTTACTTGATATTTTATTGCTCACTAATAAAAGAAAGAATAACCACGTGTTTGTTATTCTTTACATTCAATATTTTTCTTTAATGTAGTTGATTCTTATTATGTAAATATCATTTAATTAATAGCCATCTTAAGTGGAACTATTTTTTGTGCGGGTTTATAACACAGCAGAAGAGAAAAAGGTCAACCGCTAGCAATACCGTTAGGCATCTGCATCATTATTATGTTATGTACTAGACAGTCAACAAATTAGATAATAAATAAAGATACGATTTGCTTGCTCTGTATAAATAACTAATATACTCTGAAATCTGAATCTGAAGTCTGAAATATATCCGTTGTTCACTCTGAACAAGACAAAATCATGTATTTAGGAAACATTGTGAAGAACAGGCAACTGGTGATTTTCTAATGATCAACGCGAGTGTAGAAACACTACGAGACAATTTTATCATGTCAGTGAAAGGTGTTATCTTTGACCAATCTGTTATAGGGTTTGTGAAATGAATAGCATCTTACATGGAAGATTTACTCACATCAGATAATAAAGAAATAAAATAATCACATCATTAATACTCTTTGCATACTATTTAATATATAAGATTAAGGCCTGCCCGCATTAATACAAAAACAGAATTAATAGTAATTCTATATTGTGTCATCCACAAAAAACTTTAGCTTAAAATGTAGGTCTTAATAATTCTTGGATAGTTATATGATTTTAACTGACAAAAGTAGATATTGCAGGATTTATTGTCTTTGAATAAATTCATAATGATCCCCAAATAGGGTGTTAATTCAAAAGTCAATAAACACTTTAATAAACGCAAGGGATAATTAGGATAAATAATTCCACTCATATCATAACTGAAAACAACTAAAATTAATTCCACAAAGACAGATGTTAATCCACTCACTTATAGCTTTGTTGTTAGGAATGATTATATATTCTTTAAGTACGAGTGTTTGTCTTTAATTATATGCTTGTGTATTTCAACATAATTGTCGGAGAGGGTTTTTTGTTGTAAAGGTGTGCGTTTGTTTGCATGGCGGAGTATAGGATTGTAACAGTGTTTGTTGTTTTATAATGATGTTTGTTGTTTAGAATGGACCTTTGTTTGCCTCTTTATTTGTGTGTTCGTTTGCAATTGCTGAGTTTTTCCTAGTATTCTTACATGGGTATATATATATATATATATATATATATATATATATATATATATATATATATATATATATATATATATATATATATATATATATATATATATATATATATATATATATATATACAAACACACACACATACATCCTCGTCCTCAATTTGTGTAGCTATGGGATCCCGGCCAACTGCATCCTTCAACACTTTTGGACCATTAAACGTATCTTTCCTTGCCACGTCATTTAGTGGCCATTATGGAGATCTGTGCACAATTTAGGCCGAAAAAAGGACCTTTGGGAAATAATAGGGAGTCCTCATAGTGTTCCATCCCCCCAAACTACTCATAGGCTATAGTGATGACAATGAGTTATAACTTTTGCTAAGTAAATAATGCAAACAACTCTAAACATTGGAATAGTTCTAATTACAGGAAACGCGAAGACTATTGGTGGGGATATGGCGGGCAGATAATCTTGCAATATGGTGGTGGTGGTGGTGGGGAATACAAGAGCACAACGTGCTAATATATAAGCTTTGAACAGAAGGAAAGGAAAGAGGATGGATATTATATTTACAGTTGCTAGAAATGTGTGTTACATTAAAACAGTAGCTCTCTTATCTGTTTCTGGCATTTTATAGCATTAACATTTTAACACTGCGACAAAGGGTATACATTTACAAAAACACTGCAATACGTAGATGGGCCAGGACAGCAGAGGAAAGCAACACATCTTCACCGTGAAGATAAGAATTTATGCTTACTGCTCGAAGTCCACCAGAGAAGTTTATGGGTTAAGTTTACTAGAACCTAAAGGGATCCAGGGACATATATTACGTTTGGTTGGGATGCGTGCAAGATAAATACAGTCCAACATACATGGTTAGTCCAAAATGGCCCAAGACTGACTGCACTCGGACGCCTAGGTGGAGCATCATCGTCCCCAGAGCTGAAAAAATCAAAGGGCAAAACTCCCAGACTGTGGGTACTAGGTTTGCGAGGCTTTTCGCTGCTCTCACCAAACATAGCTATGGGTAAGATTCCAACACTGTGAGTGCTAGGCCTTCGCAAACGCTCAGAGGACCTGCGAGAATCAGTGTACAGAGAGCCTCTGCGTGTTGAATCCCCAAACAGACTTACGGAAAACGAGAAGGGTCCCAAACTTTGAGCACTCGGTCGGCGTGGTCGGTCCAAACTCGGGCTTTCGTCAGATGTTAAACTAATAACAGGAGCTCCACCAACCGGTGGAGGGACCAGACTATGTCTTCTTGGCAGTTCACTGTGTGGGGCATTTAGAGTTTCATCCTGAAAGTGAAAGTGCTAAATAAGAGAACATGCACACAAAGAGCGATGTTCAATAATCACACAAAACTTTAGTGCTGCTATTCGTCAGAGACTGGTATATGATTGATGAGCATTTTCAAAATTGACTCTTTAGTATGATTTGGTTAAGTCAATGATAAATTCATCATATATATGTAGTTCTTTAGTTTATGTATACATTTATATGCTTTATCACTAAATCTATGATACAAAGGGAAAATGGGTACATATATAAAGAAACTTGAATCTAGAGTAAACCTAAACTGGACTCTTCAGCAAATCGGTAGTTAAACTGTGTAATTTTGATTAAATCAAGAGTTAATCTCTGTATTACTGAATAAATCCATAGCCAAACTGTAGAATTCAGAATAAAGTTAATAGCTAAACTTATCAAAGGGCTGGTTTCAATTAATGATATAACACTATATTTGGCGCATAATGCATGCCTTTTTTTGCATGCTTTGACTTTGCGAAATCACGTAATTTATTGATGCCGACCTTTTAATTTCTTTTCTTTTCTTCATACAATTTACTGAAATGAGCAAAACGGTGAAGTTTTGTCCAATGTTTAAATTTTCTATAGGATTAGGTATCATAAATTGTCCAGGTAACGTTTGTGTAAAACTTGTGGTAATATACAGTATTAACATTCTGCTGCTACAAATGGTCTGACAGTTACAAGTCACCTAAGTTTAATTCCAGGGTGTCACTAAGTTGTAACCCTATTTGCCTTATGATAAGATTAGTGTGCGAAACTAGTGTACGTGTGTTTCAACTGTTTAAATCAGTTGTATTTAGCAAAACATAAAATGGTGTTAGAAGTGAAATTGTTTTGAATAAGTTGGATTTATACCATTAAGAAGTATATCCCCATAACGATACTAACATTTGTATGCACAAGTTAATGTATTAATTGTTACATCATGGAAAACTTAATCATCTTCCTGAAATGAACTTTAATTCCCACCATCTAGCAAACACTTGGAGGAGGTGGAAGCAGATTATGCAGTTTTACTTAAAATTTGCATGTAAAGAAGACAAAGAAAAATTCAGTGCTTTCCTATACATTATTGGTCAGTATGGTAGAGATATTTACAACACATTTATATTTGAGGCCAATGAAGCTGAAAAATTGATACACTGATCACAATGTTTGAGGATTATTGCAGTCCGAAGCAGAACATCACAGTAGAAAAGCACAGATTCAATACAAGAATCCAACCGAAGAATGAAACCGTTGACCGATAACTGAACTTAAGTTAATTGCAAAGAACAGAAAATTTGAAAATTTTCAGGATGAAATGATTAGCGATAGAATTGTATGTAGGACTAATTCTGAGAAAGTAGAAGAAAGACTTTCACCAGATTAACTGACATTACAAAATGCCATGGCAGAGCAGACGAAGAACCCACAAATCAGATTCAAGATAGGCAATAATGAAGCAGCTGCATCAGAAGATCATGGTGCGAAAATGAAGCAGAAAGAAAGAAAATGGCACAACCAAAGAAAGCGGAAATGTTATATATAAAATCAGTCTCCAGATTATTCAACTGTGGTAAATGTGGCAAATTACATGCAAAATATTAGTGTCCAGCATATAGAAAAACGTGCTACAGGTGTTGAAAACAACAGCATTTTCTGAAATGCTGCAAGACAAAACGGGTGCATGGCATGCAAGAATTATCAAGCGAAGAAGAAGAAACATCTTTTGTATGAAAAGTGACAAAGGCAAACACTGAAATCAGTGACAAAGAATGCTACGTCACTCTGACAATTCATGGTACTGATGTCAGATTTAAAATTGACACTGCCTCGCAAGTAAATATTCCAAATCACATTTTTGAAAAAATAGACATTGACAACGTTGAACTAAACTCAACGAAGACCTGCCTCACAAGCTACTCTGGCCACAAACTAATTGCTATAGGCAAATGCAAATTAAACTGCATGAATCAAAAATTGTATTCTTATATCACAGAAACAAACAAACCGCCTATTCTAAGGTTCAAAGCGTCACAATATTTGAAATTAGTACAAGTTGTTTGCAATGTTCACAGTAATAAGGACAATCATATCGTGAAAGAATTCCCCAGTGTTTCAAAGTTCTATGATACATAAATCAAAACATTCATCGCAATTAACTAAAGTGTTAAACCTGTCATTAATCCACCAAGGAAGATTCCTACAGCTTTACGAGAACCACTTAAATTAACTTTGGAAGAGATGGAACGGAAAACTGTAATACGAAAAGTAGATGAACCAACGGAATGGGTTAGTTTATTAGTATTTGTCTAGATCCGAGAAATTTGAATCAAGATATCAAGCGAGAGCATTATCAATTTCTTACAATTGAAGATATAGCCAATAGGATGGCTATATTTAAATTTTTCTCAAGATTAGATGCCAATCATGGTTACTGGCAAATGCCCCTGGATGAGAAAAGCCAGTTATGGACAACATTTAATATCCCATTTGGTAGATATTGCTACCTAAGAATGCCCTTTGGTATTAAATCTGCTCAAAAAGTGTTCCAGAAACGCATGGCACAGTGTTTTAAGGACCTACCTGGAATGGAGACTGATTATAAAGGACCAAATTTTTAGGTCGATCTTCTTTGTTAGAATTAATTATAGTATAATACACTTAGCTGCGTACATGTACCATTAGCGAGATTTATGGGGAAATGGCAACCTTGTTCAGCCATAAAGTACAGATTAGTTCGGGCAAAGGCCATATGTTTTTAGTTTTTAGTTATAGACCGAGTTTGTTTAAACATACCGAGCGGGTTTAAAGTTTTGTCCTACGTAGATTGTGGTAGTCAGCACAGTCACAGACATTTGTTGATTGAAATAATACAGTATTTAATACTGAAAAGGCGGAAATTATTTTAAATCTAATTGGTCCCGCTGTGGAAGGGAGCGTAGTTTAAACTGAAAATCTTGAGTTTAAATATACTGGAGAAAATTTTAAACTTCAGTCTACCATTCTCTATAAGAAAAGAATGGAGTAACATCTGGACTCCAAGGAGTTTAAAGAGTAAACTTCTCGAAAATAATTAAGTGTTATCCAAGAGAGAGAGAGAGAGAGAGAGAGAGAGAGAGAGAGAGAGAGAGAGAGAGAGAGAGAGAGAGAGAGAGAGAGAGAGAGAGAGAGAGAGAGAGAGAGAGAGAGAGAGACGTTGTCTGAAGTTTCAACAGACACCTAAAGCAGGAAAAAAAACGAGGTAATTGCATAGATCTCAAATACGTCTTTTTATATGATTTAATTGCTTGTAGATACTTGTATTTGCAGACATTTGTATACTCGTTTATGTTATGACTTAATTGCACGTAGAAGCATGTATTTGCAGGAATTTATTTGTTGATTCGCAGATTAATTTTTCTTGATATGGTATACTTGTGTCTAGTTTGTTTATCTGAGCCCGTGCAACGATATTTTCTTGTACATATGCGTAGACGATTTGCCAAGTTATAGTCTTGATTATTTTAGGAATTGAGTAGGTTGAATTCATACTTATATTTTATACGGAATTATGTATCCGAAATATCTGTGTTGAGTTCATTTAACTGATGATATTGAATTTATAGTCAATGAATGAATTCATGATTGATCTTACAGAAGTAGTTAAAACTATCCGAACAAATCCATTTTGTATAATGGTAGCCTTGATGTATAGTGTGGAAATTCATTCATTTACATATAATGAGTCTGTGTGAAAAGGGCCAATGCCACCTGTAGCATAAATGGCATTCCCAGTTCATTAGTCTAGGAACTAGCCTTGTAGACTGTTTGAAAGTTGATAGTGTAATTTCTGACCTGGCGGGGGTCAGTCTAATTATGTATTTCTGTTCATCTGACGGAAGATTTAGTCTGTTTGCTTATATGTTCATAAGGAGAGATGGTCTGAAAAGATCAAAACGAAATCAGCCTGGAAATGAAACAGTGTGGGAAGGAAAAACAGTGGGGAAAAGAAAAGGACAGGTTGGAACGAATAAAAAGTATCTTGCATTGGTGGAACGGGGAAAAATGGAACGGAAGACGTAATGAAATAACGGAAAGGAAGTACTGTCTGAGAAATCCTGTAGGACAGAGACAGTCAACAGGTTATACTTTTGATGCAGGCAGACTTATTCGATTAATCTAACTCGCATGATGATTTAGACTCCATCTTAAACAGCATCTGCTAGTGTATAATTGTCACTGTAGTTTGAAATTGTTTAATTATCATTGTAGTTTCGAAATTCCGTAGTTAGCAATAAGTAACGAAAAAAGTGTATCTTTTGAACTGTCATTTTTATATTGTTTATTCGTGGAAAGTTTTATTGTTTGAATTTCTATTAAATTTTGTTTTACTTGTAACGGGGGCTCGTCTTATTTGTTCTATATACTAGCCCACTTTATCCCAACTTGTAGTAGCTTATTCGATACCGGGCAAATTTCACCGTTGGAGGTCACCTTCTAGACACGAAGCCATATAAATACTTTAACACACTGATATAGATGACATAATTGTTTGGGGAACTTCAAAGGAAGATCATGATGGGAAAGTGAAAAATGTTTTAAAGAGATGCCAGGAAATAAATCTGTCACTCAATCTGGAATAATGCCATTTTAAACTAACAGAAGTGTATTAAGTGGGACACATGCTGACATCATCAGATATTAAGTAATAGCAGTTACAGAAATGCCCGTTCTGACCTACAAGAACGGAATTAAAAGATTACTGGGTACCGTCAACTAACTTGCGATATATATCTCAAAAATGTCTACAGTGACGTAACCAATTAGAGCAACTTTGAAAAATGACAAGCTCACACTCCATTGTAACCCTATATGCTTTATGATAAGATTAGTGTGAGAAATTAGTGTGTGTGGATTATTTTCCACTGCTTAAATCAGTTGTAGTCGAGCCATAGAAGTAGTTTGGCCAAAACGTTTTTGTGCTATTTAGCAAACAATAACAGAACTGCATATCATCTAACATTTTTTATCCTGGAAACGTAATTTTGTATACCGTTGTCATAGTTTGTAAGATATATATATATATATATATATATATATATATATATATATATATATATATATATATATATATATATATATATATATATATATATATAATATGTGTGTGTATGTATAACAGTTGTAGTAATACACATATAACTAAAGATATAACAGAATATTGATATATTTGTATTATTTTTAAGTCAAATTATCAGTTAGGAAATGATTATCTTTTAAAAGTGCAAAGACATGTCCTTTGGTATTACGCTGATTTATTTTTAGCGATTATATTGAAGGTTATGATATTGTGAAGCTTACCAGAGACCCAGCTGACGCATTATGTAAAATATTCTTTGGCTGTACTTTTGGAGTGGCATTCTGAGATCGTGAAAGTCCATTGGATATAATCGATGCTGTAAAAGATATGGAAAAATTTAGAGCTTATATTTAATATCTTTCTTTTATTTGAAGAACATGGAACCTGACCAAATTTATTTTAAATGCAAGAAGTAAATTGTTTAATGAAAATAAACTGACTCATTTAGAGAAGTTGGGGAAGTATATAAATCACCGACCCCCCCCAACATGTTTGATTAATGTATCATTACTCAGAAATCACATCCTTACTGATATGTGAATAACTCAGTTCCAAATTCATTGTGTAGAATGTATACAGGAGAGTAGGAAAAAAATAAATATAATATAAAATAATATAAAAATGGCACATATAATTTTGGGGATGGTGAAAAAGCACTGATTTTAAATCTTTCCTTTTAAAAGATTATTTATATACGTTGATTACATCTCCTTGTGTCTGTGTCTTGACAGACAAATCGCTTGGCTTTTCTATGCTTCACAAATCCCAAAGAAGCTCACCGCCCGTTTCTGTATATTATTCGTTAATAATATAACATCTCATCCCATCGTTTGTAATTTGGTGCTATGTGGATTCTCCAAAGAACATAATCATATACTGCCATTTAATTCGTGTAAATAATTGCAAGTTTTTAGTTCCCTTGTTTTTGTTATGGGTCGATGAAATTTCCTTTGATGATGACATCACTTCAATTGCCTAATTCAAAGTGACTTAAGAGGCGGTACCTAGAAACTGTATTCTAAACTCCAGGTGTTTGAAGTACAGCTAAGCTCTAACCTCTTCATCAGTAATCTAATATAATCCATGTGTACTTTCACCTTTGAATGGTTATTGAGACTAAATTTAAATCCACACCCACCATCACTCATGCAGTAAGAGAGAGAGAGAGAGGATTAGGTAAATAAAAGCGATAAATACAACTTTTGTATATATTATATCTTAATTGTTTATTTCAAGTTTCAGCTTCCATTAGACATGTCATTCAAATGGAGTGAAAAAAGAATTGCAATATGCATTTTATAAATGGAATATCGAACATTGCATTTATACCAAGCCGCATTTTAGCCTTATAAGTGGAATATCGAACACTGCATGTATACCAAACCGCATTTTAGTCTTATAAATGGAATATAGAACACTGCATGTATACCAAACCGCATTTTAGTCTTATAAATGGAATATCGAACACTGCATGTATACCAAACATCATTTTTGTCTTATAAATGGAATATCGAACACTGCATGTATACCAAACAGTATTTTAGTCTTATAAATGGAATATCGAACACTGCATGTATACCAAACCGCATTTTAGAAATAATAAATGGAATATCGAACACTGCATGTATACCAACCGCATTTTAGTCTTATAAATGGAATATCGAACACTGCATGTATACCAAACCGCATTTTAGTCTTATAAATGGAATATCGAACACTGCATTTATACCAACCGCATTTTAGTCCTATAAATGGAATATCGAACACTGCATGTAGACCAACCGCATTTTAGTCTTATAAATGGAATATTGAACACTGCATGTATACCAATCGCATTTTAGTCTTATAAATGGAATATCGAACACTGCATGTATACCAAACCGCATTTTAGTCTTATAAATGGAATATCGAACACTGCATTTATACCAAACAGCATTTTAGTCTTAAAAATGGAATATCGAACACTGCATGTATACCAAACCGCATTTTAGTCTTATAAATGGAATATCGAACATTGCATGTATACCAAACCACGAGCATTGAAAAGATGATGGAATATTCAGACAAAAGTCAATAAATAGTAGTATAATACATAAGGATCTTGCATTAAAGAGATTTTTTGCTTAGAAAAGCCTCAATCTCCCTTAAAAAACCCTTTTATTTCAGAAAATAGAAATTTATATTATATTCAAATGCAAGGAGGATTTTATCTTAGAACCCCCCACCCCGTCTCCTAAAGCAGACAAATAGAGTCAGATTTAATCTAACAAGCAGATTTTGTGACAAACATAATAACATTTGATCAAAATAGTGTACTTACCTCACGTTGCACATAGTAAAAAAATCCCATCCTAAAATGAGTACAATATAATTTTAGCTGACTCTAGATATCGTTATGCTATGGAAATAATCCATTACATCATTTAAAAAAATCCCATTACTAATGAAATTTTGTATGTGTAAGCAGATGAGTCATTTCTGTGGAAAACCAGCCTTGATGCATCACTTTGTGGAATTTTATCTGACTTCATTGTTAATTTTGGAAAAACCAAATGGAAATTCAATATTTGTGTATACGGATGACGGTATTATGTATCTTTGCGAAACCCAACTGCTGTGACACACTTATTGATCATTTACAGTATTGAAATATGTACCAAGCTTCTTTAGCATTTGCGAGTTATGTACGTGTCAAAAAATACTTCGATTTCATATTTCAAAAAGATTTATCATTTAAACGATTTTAAAAGGATCTTAAGTAGTATATGAGTGGAAAATGTTAGACACTTTATCCAGCAACAATATTTGTTCGAGAATATTTTGCCTTACTCTACTTTTCCATTATGAGTATTTTGTGTAGGCGTTATATTCAAAACATCCATTGGAAATTACCTATTTTCAACTTTTAGTCATTACGGAAATTCCACGTGGACATTATATAAGAGAGTTTACATTTTCTCTTGGTGATCATTTTGCAAGAGAATTTACAAGTATACAGGTAAGTGTGAAAACATGATTTCTATATGTATGTTTTCCATAAATCAAATATTTTGTTGTAAAATAGTGATAAAATTTAAACAAATATACAGTATTTTTTTTAAAGAAATTTTATAATAAGCTATCAAATTTTCAACACTCGCTATCAAGTATAGTGTGTTGCCATGATTATACAGCAAAAATTTAATCATACCAGATACCTTACGGCGACTTTCTTTCATAGCTATTTTGCGAAGAATATATTTGCTACTTTTACAAAAACTTTTGACCAATCCATGTCTATGATGATATTTGTGTAAGGAGTTTGACTGATTGTATCGTGTCTATATTCATATTTTGATGAAAGCGTATTTTTTCAATTTTCTAAATTAGGCAAATACTCGCTATCGTCTGATCTAATAAGGAAAAGTTTGATTTTGCTATAATTACTAAAACAAATACCTGAAATTTCATCATTAAATTCAAATGATAATTGTTGGATACTGACCTTTATTTTTTATTTTGCTATTAACTCCATCGAATAACGTTAAATTTTCAAACATTATTTTTGATGTTTACACAATACTATTTAAATAATGTCCAAACACGAGAGTAATAATTCCGTCTTTGCAATACATTTTATCATCAAGATTGCTTAGTCCACGTTTTATAATTGTATTCGTTTCAAGTTTATGATGATAATTCGTCCTAATAACATTAATATTGATAAAACTGGTAATGTTGTTTAGAGCTGCTTTGAAATCTTCAAAATTCATTATCTTTTGCACATGTCCGCGAGGAATACCTTTAGCTTTCTTTGTCAGTTTATTATCATCTAATATAACATCATACATTTGGCTTGTTAATCCAATAAACTCTATCACCGGAACAAACATAACCTCATCTTTCACTTTTCCATTAACTTTTTTGTTCGAATTATCATTAAATTTAATACATGTTGGTTAATCTTCAAATCAAATATATCCTTGGTATTGTAAATATCCTGATAGACACCTTCACATTTTATATTATGCATTAGCGAGTCCGTATCAATAAATAGCAACTCCGAATCTGGCCATTGCTTTTTGGTAAAATTAGAGTGAAAATCGTATATTAGCCAGTTTGATATATCAATCACAGCTGCACCATCATAAATTGGCTTATTTAACTTTACATTTGTCTTTCGTCGTTGTATTGCAGCAAGATTTTCATTAAATATTTTCATACTAACAAAACTGTCGTCGATAACTAATTCATTCGAGTTATGTCATTAACAATCTTCATATTGACTCGTTTCCGTATATTCTCCATAGTCTTGCCAAACACCGAGTTGTTCATTAACTTTAAATTAGACTCCATTTGCGACAACTTTACGTTGCGGATACATTTTTTTAGGTCTATATAGCTCGGCTGCCAGATCATTGTATAAGTCTCTACCGAGTTCGAGTTTATAGTTTGCTCCAATAAAATCCTCGACCAGCCTTCGTTCAAGACTTTCTTGCATATTTGATGGTTTCATGTCACAAAGTTCGTCCAACATTACTTTATCGCAGCTGGGCTTATTTTGCTCGCTGTCAGTAAGTTCAATATCTCTATAGAAGATATCATGACGCATTGCTATTGGGTCAACTTGATTGTAAGGTTCTTATCCTGTCTGCGGATTATCTTTTTCGTCAAATTGCTCATCAAGCGGATTCTACGGGCCAGTATATTTATGGCCTGGCAATATTTAACCGCCTTCTGGTTTCGTCAGTTTGGCAATTAATTTATGTATATCTACACCTGATCCAATTATTTCTATGTTGTTGCATATTTGGCAATATGTGACAATTTTATTTTGTTCAATACATAAATCTCTATTGCAATCAGAATTGCAAGTATTATTTATTTATAACTGACATTTTTAAAATATAAATTTACTTGTTTTTTGGTTAAATTCTGACATTTTTGCTTGTTATTTTAGTCAATTTCTGACGTTTTGGCTTGTCTTTTAGTCACATATCTCGTTTTCTGTAGGTTCAAAATCCCATGGTTTATCAATATAAATTTGTTTAGTATTGGTCATACAAAATTAAGCAAGATGGAGCATTATCAAGCAGTAAGCAACAAAACAATCATTAGTTTGCATGAAAAATACTAAAAAAATGATCAACTTCATATCGAAAAAATCCTGGTGATTTGACCCTCCAAAAATAAAAAATATTAATGAATTTTTTAAAAAGATTTTTCGAAAAAACAACTATTTTTTCAGTCGACTACTAAAATAATGTCAGGACAACCCACCCTGGAATTTGGTGCTGCTGGCAAAAATATACTTTTTCTTTTTTTCGCAGATTGCACAAATACTTTTCAGCATTATTATTTTATTCTTTGCTTTTTTTCTTTTTTTTGTCTTTTCTTCTGGTTTACTTTTACACTTCAGAAAATATGTCGACAGTGTTATATTTGTAAGTTTAGACATTCTCTTCATTAGCGTGAAAGGGATGTTTGTAAAATTGCAAAATCAACTTTAAAAAATCTGGATTTTTGGTCATCTGTTTAATGAACATTATGCAAGAATAGCCACAAGAGGAAGTTTCAACTGGCTAATTTTGATTACACGAATAATTTATTCATATATCTTTTAACTACGTCACTTAGTGGAATTCCGAACGAGTCAAAATAGTTGTTATCAAAAACATCTACCCAATGTGTATCAGATCCGTCATTAAAATCTTGTATATTATAACACATGACCCTGGAGTTGGAGATGCAATTGCCGTAAACATCTTTGAAATAAACTCGGTGAAAATTTTTAACTTTTTTAATTTTATCAAGTGTATCAAAATTAATTAACGCAGGCTTCTTTGTCGACCGCGATGTTGTCTCCTTGTTCCTGGCAGCGTTAGTCCACTTCCTCGTCCTAACAGGCCCGGAAATAGACTTCCCGCTAATCCTGCTAGTAATCGAGCTATTTGAAGAAACCCACCATGTTGCTCTCGTGTCTTTTTTTCGTCGTCGTTTTTCTTTTCGGTGTTGTCTTTCGTTTTAGCATTATATTTAATCTTTAGACAAAACAATCATTCAAAAATTTTCTTTATTCCGCCGCCCAGGACAATACCGCTACCTTTAACTACCTTTTCTGATGTGCCATGTACTGTTCCGGACGCCGTCACTGCTACTTCTAATATAGCAAACACCGGCAAAACGTTAGGCGGTAATGTTTTGGCTATTGCTGATAGTGCCGGACCGAAGAAACCACATTGTTTTGCCATCGCAGTTATTTGTGCAGAGCTTAAATTTAAAACAAAAGGTCATTTTGCGATCATAATTATTTGCTTGGATTTTGGTTAACAACAATTTTGATTAAGTTCTTTCTTGAGAGTTAGGATTAACTTTTAATGAAACCTGCCTCTGTTTCGCAACAGCAGCTGATAATTGTTTAACCTGGCCATCAGCTAATGTATTTCCGTTCCAAAATATGTTTTCATAATATATAACAGTTACATATTAAACTTGAAGTTAATTAAACATTAGATAACTTACTCTAAACTTGTACTGACATTTTACCTCCAACAAAGTCGATTGTCACAGATCTGTCGCTAAACATTAAAGTATATACATTTAACTGCATTGCTGGATTTGGAGCGGCACTGAGCGTCCAAGTAATCTCAATATCGGCTCTACTGTCTACACCTCGCTCGCTATCATTACTAGCGTCAAAATAAAATATTGGATAAAGTGTACGAAATTCCTCTACAGATATCTGAGTTCCATCTCCAGCATCTTGATATTTTTGCATTGAGTCGAACTTGTTTATGTAAGATCTAGTAATGTTTTTATTAGCATTATCTGTAAAATTACATTCTATCACTTGCTCTGGACATTGTTTTGTATTTATTTTAGCGCCTGTTCGTTTAACATCGGCGTTGTCTAATATCCCATTATTTTGTAGTTGGTTTCCACGTCGATCTTGTTTCTGAAATACAACAAATAATTGACGCGGTAGTTGTTCACCTGATGTTATTGTAACTCTCCATGTATAATCGATGGCATTCGGAACTGCTGTTGGATATATTTTATGTTGTTGAAAATAAATTTTATTCGTGCGTCCTGCCAGCATGTCATCTAATTTCAACATTTTAGTGACTGACGGAAATATTCATGGCATCCACAGCGCAAGTTTGTTTATAACAAATTGTAAATCAGTCACCCCAGATGTGAATAAGCAATCATTTTGTTCTGCTCGACCTAAAATAAGCGTATATTTAACTCCACGAAATACTTTATTATAGTCCCTGCAAAAACCAAATATTGTACTTAGTGGCAGCATCATTTTAATCTGACCTGTTGCTGCTGCAAGGTCTATTCTTCGAGCAGAACCTCATTATAACATGAATTTCGTATGCCAACAGTTGTGTTAAGAATTAAATCTAACATTGCAACAGCATTTGCAGCTTCATTTGGTGGTATTATATAAATATTATTGCAAGCTGCAGTAATTGAAACTCTTACAGCATCTACATTAGCAACTGCACCTGGTTCGGTTATACCTAGATCAGCAGCATTAGCAATAAGAATATTCCTCACAATTACAAGATCTGCAACAGCAACAGCTCCATGTGCATAATACTTCTGTATAAAAATTCTCTTGATTCTGCTAAACCATTTCCAGTATCTTTAAACCACATCATGTTCGTTGCAGTTGATTTGGAATAATTATCGGAAAACGAAGCAATATTTAAAATCGTACTTGCAACTTGTAAGTGATTTGAAATATCTTTTATAGTTTGATTTGCCAGGTCATATTTAGCACTTGTAAATAAACACCAACCATTATTTATAAGAGCTACTTCTATTCCAGCAGCAATTGCAACAGGCGGATTAGCTATTGTCATAATCCGACCACGAACATCCAACATTGCTTTGCTAGGCAGCAGAAATACGTCATCGTCTCTTGTATTAAATGTTCTAAAGCCAGCCTTGTTAGGCTCTTTAGAACTTTCATCAAGATACTCAACATATTCAAATTCTGTTACTGTTTTGTCTATGTCCTAAGTTTCTGTTAAATCGAGATAATTTTTCGCAGACATTTGTTTTATTTTTTGCTTTTAGGTTACTCAAAATTATTGCTGCGTTGTTACTTTAGCTATTAAGTTTTCTATAATTTGCTTGCCCTTTGGTGGTAAAAGCTTTTTTTTTGTTGTTGTTATCATTGCACGATGGGTTTCTTTTGTTGATGCGCTTTATGAAATAACTTGTTTGATTGTAGGTACACCGCTTTGCGGTAATCCACGTTGAGGATCGCCTTTTATTTTATCAAATATTGTTTGTCCCATGGAAGTTTCAGCAGCATATGCAACTCCAGTTGCAAAAGCTTTTGGTGCGTAAAGTGCAATTGGTGCAACTTTACGGGCTAGTCCTGAAACATTTTCAACAATTATAGTAAATTTATTTCCTAAAAACCTCCTATTTTTTTTCTTCGATAAACTTTTTCTGCTTCATTATATCTGAGGTTGTATAATTTTGTTGTCTCACTGTTCGCGTTTACGCAACGCGCAACTACAGGAAATAAATAACAAATTTATTTTTTAAATCCAGCTGTCTTCCAGATGGGTCTGTCAATTGCATATTTACTTCTGTTATTTGATTTTCAATATTTAACGGATAATAAATAATATGACGATGACTAATTTGCATAAAAGAATCTGGTGTAACTTCTCGTGAAAAACTATATACTGTCTGACCTTTGCTACCTTTAACTGAACGAGAACCAGATGCGATCAAGCAATTTACCGATAGCGAGTTAACGTCAGTTATATTTACTGGAAATTCACCGTCAAACGTTTTGGGATTTTTATCATAAGTCTTACAAACATCAGGTTTAAATCCAATCAATGATGCAACACCTTTAAATAATGTAACAACAACATTTTTGCGTTATTCTAGCTCGCAACGTATTATAATTTGGTGCCAGCTCAAAATCGTCTGCATTACCACTATTGTTTGCTATAGGTTCTTTTATCGTTTTATTTAGATCATTTATATTTTACGCGCCTTTCGGAATTTTAATTATTTTCTTTTTCGAATATAGTGGAGAACTTTGATTGCCACTAACAGTTTCAAGTGTGTTATTTAATCCAGTTTTTACGTTTGCCATGGCATTCCAACAAGTGCAGGAAATTAATTCAATTTCGTATTGTTTTTCACGATCTAGTTCTATTGGCGGAAAAATTTGCGCTATTTTATCAAATTGACTAGAGTTAGAGTCCAGTAATAAAGTTGCTGACATTTATTATTATATTTTTATAAATTAAGTCGCCTTGATTAAATCGCGGTGAAAAGTTTCGAATTAGTTAGATTTTAATAAATTTATCGATCTCAAATTGTCAAGTATACAACTAATTTCATTGTCGATTTCAGTACCAACATTTTCGGGTTCTTGTGATGATATGAACATCATTAATCTGCCGATCATTTCAGTAACTGATGCAAATATTCTAATCCATGTTCCAGTTTTTTCTCTATAGTTTTGTACGCGATTTTTATGGGTTTCTTGAAAAAATTTGCTTTCAAAATTCCAACCCGTACTGAAAGATTTTTTTCTACTGCTTTTTGCTGTTTTTCTAAATACATAAGCATTAAAACCACGCCTCATTCTACGAACAAGTGGAAACATATTCTCAGTTTCTGTAACCGTGTTCAACTCATTTTTAGCAGCAACTCCGTCTCTTACTATTGCATTTAAATGTTTGATTAATGTGTCATATTCTGCATCGGTCGATATACTTATATTATCAATAGCTTTTATAATTTTGTTTCTAAAAAAATCATTATATTCATTATATTTTATGATATTATTTGCTTGTTTTAAAAAAGAATATCTTTGCTCCTCAAGTTCCATAAACTTTACAGTCAACTCTCCAGTTCTTTCTTTCTTTTATATCTTTTGATAAATTTGTTAAAATACTTTTAATTTCCTGTGTGGGAAAACCTGCTAATCCCAGCGGATTATTTATTAACCCATCTAGTTCAGCTTGTCGCGCAGCGGGATCAGTAATATTTGCCACAAGTGCTTCAACTAATCTTCTTTATTCTTCTTCTTCAGATGTTTCAATAATTCTTCCAGCAGCCACCTCTCTTTAACTAATCAGGAGTAAACTTTTTTCTTGTAATTTCTTTACTTCTTCTGATAGTGGTTTAGTTTTGGGTTGTTTTCCAAGCAATGCTTCAGTAACTGGTTTGAGAACTGTAGCTGCTGTTTCTGCTGCAGCAATTTGACTACATCGTGCTTGCTGTACTAGCTGTTTAAATCTTGCCTGAGGTTGTGCAAGTTTGTTTTTAGATCATCTATATGTTTTCTATACTTTGCTTGTTTTTCCATTAATTATATACTATTTTATATAAAAGTTATTGTAGATAGTTTTCAATAATATCGAATCAATTTGCTCGTATCATTTGTTAACTTATCAAACAAGAAAAAGTCATATTTATTTGCTGTTGCTTGAGGGAATAGTTCAATGAACGTATCCTAATATAACATAATATACAGCTATCAGATGTACTTATACGAATTCCACTGCACATGTTAATAATATAGTTACTTTTGCTGACCGACCAAGGAAAAATACAAGATTCGGGTAAGTCAGTTAACGATTATGTTAAGAAAGCTGGCGATGTATTTACTGGTGACATTGTTATGTCAGGGGGAAAAAATACATATCTTCGAAATCCAACCACAGAATCAGACGCAGCAACGAAAAAATACATCGATTATCAAAAATGTAAGTACGTATTAGTGCGCGGTAATATCATGCGTTCATTTCTCAATATCATCAACGGTATTAGTAATCTCAGGACACCAGAAACGGATTTAGATGCTGCAACTAAAAAATATGTCAACGATAAGAAAGTTACAATAACAACTTCATTAGCAAGAATAAATAATGAAATTGCATTTAGAACTGAATATAGTAATCATGTACAAACGTTTTTAAATTTTCGCAGAAATTTAAACAGAACTAATAATGATTTTTTTTTAACTCCACCAACTGTTATTATTAATCTCGCTGACATTAACGCAAGACTCAACGATATTAAAAAGTGACATTCCCAATATAGTTCAAAATACTGATCTAATTAAAATTATCACAAGCAAATTGTAGCATCAGGAAAAATATTATGGACACCGGAAATAACACTCTTAAACACACCGCAGAAGTCACTGGTGTGTATATATTATCTGTGTTTAGCGGTGCAAAATACAGTAAATTTACCACATATCTATGGCATCAATCAACCGATGATTTTCCTGTAACTGTGTCTATTGTGTTAAAGAAAGATGCGGAAGAGACTTTTATTCTGGTAACAGACGATAAAAATATAAGACGAAGTGGATAACTGGTGGTGTATAGAATTCGTAGCTGAAACCCCTCAATTAATTTAAATAACGATGCAAAATATGTAAACAAATATTATATAATAAAGAAAAATATAGTGGATTCCAATCATATTTCAGATAACATTCCAAAACAAGATGTTGACGCTCTAATGCAGTATTAGAGATATTATCATACAGATCTTTGGTGCGTAAAAAATGTTTTAAATACTTCACCAAAATACTTCGGGTAATATCATATTTACCGCTATTAATGACCAACTCTGGTATAATTTAAATCCGTTTTTGTTAATAATATCTGGTGTCGGTGTTTCTATTGCAGCAGCGTGTATAAAGGTTGAGCCTCGACTTACAACTAAAAGAAATGCTTGCAAAACAGCAAGAATCACCTATAAAAAATTACTTGATCAAATTCGATCTTATTTGCGTGGTATAAACTATGATAAAAGCCGATCTTTGCTTCAAGCAAAAAGAAAATGTTATAGAATATCGGAGAAGTGATAGATTTTCTTCTTGTACTATAATGTGTCTATGATGATGTTGCTCTTTTATGCTTCTAATAATACATTTAAGAGTTATGGTGCTAAAATGGGAAATTATTGTAATTAAGGCTGCAGCCAGAAGTTGAAGCCTACTGATCTACAACTAATGGAGATGCCTTTACAAAGTCGAAGCCTACCAATCTACAACTAATGGAGATGCCTCTACAAAGAATAAAAAACTAGGAACTGAAATTCCGTATTATTGACAGTATGCTAACATATATTCTGCCAATGAGAGTTAGCAAATATGAAGAATATTATAATAAACAGTAGATGTTTAATTTTGTGTAGCTTTATAAATATCGTTATCAAATAATATATCGACCATATTTTCAATAAATGTCATTGCATCATCTTCCCTTACCGCTTTTCGCTTATCATTTTCAGTTGAGAATAATCATACGGATCCATATTTTGGTGATATACAATAACCAACTTTGTTTAAAA
The DNA here is from genome assembly GCA_016746295.1 of Potamilus streckersoni. Classification (NCBI taxonomy): domain Eukaryota; kingdom Metazoa; phylum Mollusca; class Bivalvia; order Unionida; family Unionidae; genus Potamilus; species Potamilus streckersoni. Next base: position 431,933 of record JAEAOA010001597.1, on the reverse strand, counting down.
AATATAATCGCTTATTTTGTTAGGTTTATACCAGTATAACATGACGTTGATTCGATTGAATTAAGTCTCTTACAAAATCTGTTTGTTAGATCAAGTCCAACATATCGGATTGGGTTATAAAAAGACATTATATACATTTCATTTGCTTAACATAACATTTTCCTAAAATAACAATATAACTTTGGCTAATAAGCATAATATGAAAGAATATAGTAATGTAAAATAATCTCAATGAAATGTTCGAATCAGATAAATGTGCCCGAAATTTCCACTCGTGTACTACTTGACATTCTTAGCAAATATATAGCAAAATCGTGTAAATAGTAAAATGTTTTTGAAAAATTAGATCGAATAATTTTTATTTGACACGTGCATAACTCGTACATACTGTAAAAGCTTTGTACACATTTCACTACTCTAAATGATCAATAAGATCGTCACAGCAGTTGGGTTTTCCAAACATTACTTTATACCGTCATCCGCTTACACAAATATTGAATTTCCAATTGGATTTTCCAAAATTAACAATGAAGTTTGTTTAAATTCCACAAAGAGATGCGTCAAGGCTGCTTTTTGACATACACATACAAAATTTTATTAGTAATTGTTTTTTTCTTCAATATTGTAATGGATTTTTTCCCCAGAGCATAACGATATATAAAGTCAGCTAAAAGTATATTGTACTCTATTTGTGATGGGATTTTTAACTTTGTGGTTCGAATTATTCATTGTGGAACATGAGATAAATACATTATTTGATAAAATGTTATTATATTTGTCACAATATCTGCTTGTTAGAATAAGTCTGAATATATTTTTCTGCATTAGGAGACGGGTTGGGGTTTCCGATACCTCCTTGCATTTGAATATAATATAAATTTATATTTTCTGGAATAAAAGGGTAATTTTTTTAAAGGGAGATTGAGGCTCTTCTAAGTTAAATTTCGTTTTAATACAACATCCCTATCTATTAATACTACTTAAATTAATGAGAAAATTTATGTACTTAGATGTACTAGTTAGAAAAAATGTCCATTGACGGTTAAACACAAATAAAATCTCACAAAATTAACTTTCAATGATCAACAACGCAACTGAAATAACAAATAAATACCATACAAAGAAAACGAACATGTGGTCTAAAATGCATGCTTAGCGTACGAGCCTCTTCTTTTGCTCCATAGGAGTACACTTTTGTTTCTACGTTCCTTGCTCAATATATATATATATATATATATATATATATATATATATATATATATATATATATATATATATATATATATATATATATATATATATGAGTGTGTGCGTATGTGTTTGTTCCTTTAGTCCATTCATTCTAAAAAAACTGTATTTGTTCCATCAACTTCTGTTGTTTCCTTGCCTTTTACGGTAGGGAATTTGTTCTGTTCCACTATATTGTGATGAAGGGACCACGTATGTAAAATATGACCAGTATGATCCTGCAATATCAAATAGAATTCTTCCTGCAATCAACGTGTTTGTTCGTTTAAAGAATTCAATTTTCCGCATATTACAATGAATATTAAAAACACATTCAATGAGTTTGTCTTCACGGGAAGTGGGTCAATGATACACTGTACAAAAAAGTGTATGGCGTCAGCATCCTGAACTTGGCGCCAAGAGTTTCATGAGCCGTCAGGTCTAACCCACAAATAGCAGCTGATCGATAAAGCTCGTAACATGAACATTGTGGCCATGAACATATGGGGTTGCGCAGAGCTTGAAAGTTTCACTGACTCATAATACAAGGCATGACATGCGCCATATCCTAATGAACCCGACTCTTAGGGGTTAAAATGGATAATGCTTGAACAGAATGGCTATTCATGCATCTAAAGGAAAGTGCCACAATAAAACAAAATTCGTTATCTATAATATAAACATACAAAAATGAGTAGGAAGCAACTTTATATATCGGTAGGCGGCGTTACCTTCTCTAACAGGCCCTCGAGATGGTTTAGGCGAGCAAGAGGATGAACGTTGTTCACCAGATCGCAGGGAAGTGAAGGAACTTTCTGGCAGGAAAAATTACCGAAGCAGATGAAGGAAACACAAAGATATACAAACCAAAAGGAATGGAAAATTTAAATATATAAATAATTTAAAGAAATAATACTTCAGAGACTTGTAGCTACTATAAAGATTCTTCGGTTAATCTAGTAGGTTTAGATCAAGGTTATTTTACTCGTGGTATGGGTGCATGAGAAAATATTCTAGTTGGAAGAGAAACCATTTAAAGTAGCCTGATAGTAAGTATTTTCCCCTCATATAAATTATTTTCAGATGTTGGTAAAGACTTTATGGTAATTTAAAAGTCATCAAATCGTGTGTACATTTAATCAGCATACATCCACTTGATGGTAAACGAAAATAGTATCTATCTATCTATCTATCTATCTATCTATCTATCTATCTATCTATCTATCTATCTATCTATCTATCTATCTATCTATCTATCTATCTATCTATCTATCTATCTATCTATCTATCTATCTATCTATCTATCTATTTTTGCACGTACGTACATATATATATATATATTAATCATTCTATCTTAATATATATCTAAGTTTATCTCTCTCTCTCTCTCTCTCTCTCTCTCTCTCTATATATATATATATATATATATATATATATATATATATATATATATATATATATATATATATAGAGAGAGAGAGAGAGAGAGAGAGAGAGAGAGAGAGAGAGAGAGAGAGAGAGAGAGAGAGAGAGAGAGAGATAATGGATAACGAATAGGTTCTAAAATTCTAACTAAATCTAAATAAAAATCTAAATAATGTTAACAAAATCTATATCAGCCTGTTATATCTAGATTCCATTTAAATCAATGTCAATCGACTGTCGCTTTAAAATGGAATAAATGTTGAATTCCATAATGACCGGTTTAGAAAGGTTTGTTTTATGTCCAATTAAAAATTATCTTGCATAGCGAGGCACAGACGATAAGAAATATTTAGTATATATGCTAGGTAAAATTTATATAGTCTTATGAACATGAACCCTTCATCTGTGCATAGTATTGTTCTAAGGAAAATTAAACGTTTATCTATATATTGATTTGTGTCCTTTTTAAAGTTAGACATTTATCTATGCATATATATGTGTCCTTTTAAAAATGAAACTTTCTTCCATACATAGATCTGTGTCCTTTCAAAAATGAAACTTTCATCTATATATAAATATGTGTTCTAAGGAAAATGAATTTTTTATCTAGGCATAGAAATGTGTCCTTTTAAAACGGAAACATTCAGCTATACATAGATATGTGTTCTTTTAAGAATGAAACATTCGTCTATGCATAGATATGTGTTCTGCGGAAAATGAAGTTTTCATCTAGGCAGAGAAATGTGTCCTTTTAAAAATGAAACGTTCATCTATGCATACATATATGATTTTTAAAAAGGAAACATTCATCTATACATAGATATGTGTCATTTTAACAAACAATCATTCATATGTACATATATATATGTGTACTTTTAAAATGAAACGTTCATCTATTCATAAATGTGTCGTTTAAACAAATAAAACGTTCATCTATACATGGAAATGAATTTTAAAGAAAATAAAATGTTCATCTATGTATAGATCGGTGTTCTATTAAACTGAAACGTTCATCTATACACATATATGTGTTCTTTTAATAATGAAATGTTCGTCTATGCATATGTGTCCTTTTAAAACTGAAACGTTCATCGATACACAGATATGTCCTTTTAAGAATGAAATGTTCATCTATGCATAGATATTTGTCCTTTCAAAAATGAAACGTTCATATATATATATATATATATATATATATATATATATATATATATATATATATATATATATATATATATATATATATATATATATATATATGTGTGTGTGTGTGTGTGCTTTAAAAATGAAACATTAATCTTTACATATATATGTGTACGTTTAAAAATGAAATGTTCATCTATACATATATATGTGTTCAAAGGTAAATGAAATTTTAACATATGCAAAGATATGTGTCTTTTAAAAAGAAAACGTTCATCTATGCATACATACATACATACATACATACATACATACATACATACATACATACATACATACATACATACATACATACATACATACATACATACATACATACATACATACATACATACATACATACATATATATATATATCTATATATATATATATATATATATATATATATATATATATATATATATATATATATATATGTGTGTGTGTGTGTGTGTGTGGTCTAAGGAAAATGAAATGTTCGTCTATGCATAGATCTGTGTCCTTTCAAAAATGAACGTTCATCTATACATAGATATGTGTACTTTTAGAAATGAAACGTTCATCTATGCATAGATATGTGTCCTTTAAAAATGAATCGTTCATATATATATATATATATATATATATATATATATATATATATATATATATATATGTTGTAACGAAAATGAAATTTCATCAATGCATATATATTATGCATCCTTTTTAAAATATGTGTCCTTATAAAAATAAAATGTTCATCTATACATAAATATATGTTCGAAAGGAAAATGAAACGTTCATTTATATATATATATATATATATATATATATATATATATATATATATATATATATATATATATATATATATATATATATATATATATATATATACACATCCTTTTAAAATGAAACGTTTATCAATGCATAGACAGGTGCTTAATTTAGGTATGTTCTAAGACCTGTTTGACAAACAAACTCTAAGCAACACATTGGATCTTAAACTGAAAATGTAAATTGATCTTAAAATATGGCAGAAAGCTATTATGCAATATTTCTTCTACATAATAACAAATGCCTACAACATACTAAATGGGCAAAGAATTTGCATTATGTACGGAAATGCATTGCTTGAGAGGGTTTCTACCATGCACATATTCAATGACAGATTATCGTATTTCGGCATAGGGGCATAATTTTTTGTGTCACAAACTTTTTTTCAGTCAACTCATATGACAAAAGAAAATTATCTAGCGATAACCTAAAACACGTTATATCTTTTATCATTTACTTTCTCCTAAAACGTGGAACATAGAGGATGTATAGACTAATGCAATAAAAATCAATGGCGATTGTGACGTACACTTCACTTTCCTAATAACTATCTTCAAATCTTTTTATTTATTTTTTGTTTGTTTGTCCAGTTGATGTTTTTGTCTATAAATGTGTGTTTTGGCTTCGGTGAAACGACTTTTAAACGTGTTTCACATTTTTGCAGTAAGCCGCCATTAATTTTTTTTAATAAAATCATTCAATTATTAAACTAAAATTTTCTTGTTCGCTTTCTTGACAATATTGACTGTCACGAATGTACCCAATAGTTAATTAGTGGACGCAATGAAATTAAAACTAACCTTTATGAACACATTCCATATTTTGTGCATTTTGGATGATTTGATAAATTTGTAAGTTTTATTTTTCTCTCATCACAAACCTGTCCTGCTCTTTTGTATGCCATGCGCAGCATCATCTACACTGAGAAGGTTTCGGCTGCTTAGTCTGTCGTCTTTTGTTGGTCCGTCTGCTTGCATATTTATAAGGCCTCTGAAATTGATTGTATAATCAGTATCATTTATTGCGAATGCAACATTTAGCTAAATTCATTAGTACACAAAAGAAATAGTCATATACTCATACAACAGAAGTATTAAATTATCTCTTAACGGCCCCTTTTAGAATTTGCTGACACTCTTCGTTTGAAAGATTACCAGCCACCTCACTCGACCGTCTAATAATATCTAGACACAATGTGATCATCTAAGTGGAGCATATGGCTTAAACATACTTATAGGTTTATCTCAAGCTATCTGAATGTATTTCATGCTTTCCAGTATCTAGAGGACGCACGATTTAGACAGAACCATTTTAAGAAATTTGGGGCCCTAGGCACAAACTCTAACCTTAAAAGTAACCAGAATTGAACCCGAATCTCTCAATCTCAGATACAGAGTATAGCATTGCATTTCCATGCACATGTATGCCATTTTATTAAATTTATTAATATAGTAACAAACTGCTAACACAATTAACGCCGAAAGTTTATTTTTGGGCCGCCGCGGGGCCCTTGGTACGTGCCTCGCGTGCACATGCTTTGAAACGACACTTGTTTACGAACATACAGAATTTACTCTCTGCTAAAGAAAAAAAACCCAATTATTCTGACAATAATTAGGAATAACATGTGTTGTACCAAGTTAATAATTTACCCGGTCTCCCAAAAAACCCCAAGATTAATCTGACAATAATTTAGGAATATGTGCTGTACAAAGTTAATAATTTACCCAGTCCTAAAAAACAATAATAATCTGACAATAATTTAGAGACAAAATTCCTGATAAATGATATAGCAGTTATGTAATATCTGAATTGATACAAGCACACAAACACAGTAATAAAGGGATATTGCATGGTAGTAGTACAAACCACGTATACACAGTATTAAAGGGATATTGCATGGCAGTGGTACAAAACACGTATACACAGTATTAAACGGATATTGTATGGCAATGGTACAAAACACGTATACACAGTATTATAGGGATATTGCATGGCAGTGGTACAAGACACGTGTACACAGTATTAAAGGGATATTGCATGGCAGTGGTACAAACTATATATGTACGGTATTAAATAAAAAATATATGGCAGTGGTAAACCTATATATATATATATATATATATATATATATATATATATATATATATATATATATATATATATATATATATATATATATATTTATATATATATATACACACACATATATATATATATATATATATATATATATATATATATATATATATATATATATATATATATATATATATATATACGATATAAAAGGGATATTCTAAGGCAGTGGTATAAAGCACATATACGCGGTATTGAAGGGATATAATATGACAGTGATACAAAACACTTAAATGGTAAATAAAGGGATATTAAATGGCAGTGGTACAAAACATTATATTGAATTTATGAAATGAGTCGCATAATGTCCAGATTGTGCGAGCTTTGGCGAATAAAAGCTGGCCATTATTTAACAAGTTTCATAAATTTGTTATTAAATCATTATTTTTTGAAATTCTTTTTTAAACAGTTTTATTTCAGTAAAAAATATTTAGATAGAAGATTCAATAATCGCGTTCTTCCTGATAAACGCCTTTCAGTTGTTTTGCGTAAAATATTGTTCCAAACAAAGTTGAAATAAAGCATATTATACATTTTTGCTAACTATAATCAAAGAATATGCGTTAATCCAAAATAAAGAGATCATTTTACAAAAGACAAAACATTGTCAACACAAAATGGTCAATGCGTATGGTGCTATATTCTTTCATACGGTACACAGTATCGGTTTGAGTTGGCCTACGCAACACAGTGTTTAGGTTGAAATTCAACATCACAACTAAACGTTACATTGCTGCGATATTAGTGTAAAAAGATTATAAATGTATTTGTGACCAGATATTTGCAGTATTTGATTTAGAACATCTGACTGTAGAGAAGATGTAAACAAATCTCTTTTTGAATCAGACATGCATCATATATTTACCGCGTAAATATGCTGTTGTTGGACCTGTTCATGTGTACGTTTTTCTGTGGACAAAAGCACAAATCACGTATACATCTTATTAAAATGATATATGGCAGTGGTACAAACTATATACACACGATATGGAATGGATATTATATGACAGTGGTACAAAGCACATATTCGGTTAATATAAGGGATATAATATGGCAGTGACACAAAATACATAAACACGGTATTAAAAGGATATTATATCGTAGTGGCACAAAACACGTATACACGATGTTAAGGGATATTATAAAGCATTGACACAAACTATATATACACAGTAATGCAGATATAAAAATGGTACAAAGCACGTACACTATATATAGAGGATCTCAAATGGGTAACGATTTAATATTTAATTTATGGAACGAGTTGAATAATGTACAGCTTTTGCGAACCTTAGTGAGCTGGACATTATTTAACAAGTTTCATAAATTTAATATTAAATCAGCACTCTTTTGAGATTAGTTTTATTGCATAGTTTTATTTCAGTAGAAATTATTTAAAGAGAAAGAAGAACGAATAATATTGTTCATTCTGACAGACGCTATACCGTTAATATGTTGTAAGTAAAAATAACCCCAAACAATGCTAAAGTAGTAAAAGTAGATTCTACATTTCTGATAACTGAAGATCAAGGAATAAGCTTTCATCCAATTAAACAGAACATTTTAAAAAAGACAAAATATCTGTCAACACAAAACGTCCAATGCATGTGATGTCACATTCTTTGATACGGTGCACATCACTGGTATGAGAAGGCCAACACAACACAGTGACAGTGCTTACATTGAAATTCCACAACTAAACATTACATTGTTGCAATAGTTTTGTGTGAAAATAAGATTACTGGATGCATAAATATACATATTTACTGTAATGTATTTGTGATCGGAAATTTGCAGTATTTGATTTGGAACATTAGATTGTACAGAAGACAAAAACAACTCGGACTTGCATCCAGTTCTGGATTAAACCCTGTGAAGGTTCCTAGGCAGTTGAAATCTCTGCCCCGCCCATCGCAAATTATCTTCTAATACGTCAAATTCTATATTATTTTGATCCGTTGGGCCCATAGGCCGGTGCCTAATCTGCCTGTTAGGTAATCCAGCACTGGTTGGATAAAGTTCTCCCAAAACTGTACAATGAAAACAAAATATTCCAGAAGACGAGGTTTACAAAGTTTTCCCACTATCATAGCCAATCATCTAAGAGAACACTGCACAATAAATGCATGGGATTATTTGGACCAATCAGAATAACATAAAGTGATATGTTTACATGTATAATATAAACAAAATATGAAAATGCACACTCTATTGGTTAAGTGTACATACTATGGAATAATAAAGGTGTATTATGAGACAGTGGAACAAAACACGTACAAGGTATTACAGTGGTATCATATGGCAGTGGTACAAACTATATGTACTCGGTTTTAAAGGGATATTTTATGGCAGTGGTATTACACCATAGCATTCTGAGCTAAATCAGGTTTTTCAAAATGTATTCATCTTTATACATACGACCGATCCTTTTAATTATATATTATAAACACCGATCAATATGTTCTGTGAAATGGAAATTGTGTTTATATAAATTTGTATTATCTATCGTAAATTATATAACACTGGCAGGGATCATGTTCAGAAAACTGCTATCTTTTCTAGGTAAGCTACAGTCAACTGTCTGTAATGTCTACTATTCCAGACTTGTATGATGTAGGATATTACTTGGATATAATACCAAAATCTTCGGTGATAAATATACTTGTAAACAAAACATACTTGCAAAAACACAATTATGAAACAGAATAAGGTCTATACAATTTAAATATCAGACAGTGAGCTGAAAATCTGAATACCGTTTTTACTTAGCTAATTCTCTTTGTACCATCAGAGAGAACAAGTGGGAAACTATGTCTGGACGTAACACTCGCTTTCTTTTAAATCTGTATAGACAGGGTATGAAAACTCATTGGCAAAATATGAAAAATAGATGTATTAAATACTTTAAGAAATCTAACGAACTATTCACTACCCTTTCAGAAACTTCAAATACAATGATCCAACGCTTCAAAGGAGGACTTATGAATAACTCGAATGAAACTTTCCTTTACCTTCTATATCCTCCAACGTTACTAATTGCAATAAATATTTCACTCTCAGAAAACTGATAGACTCACTTGATCGATCCCACGACTCTTCAAAAGAAACAGATAATATTTATTATTAACCCCAAAATACTTATCTGGTTTTAAAGTACTTAATCAATAACTACTTGTATGCACGTCTGACGGTTACAAGAATTCATGGTGACCCAAAACTCTTGACGACGTTTAATTCCTGTTGTAGACCAGACCACATTTTTAGAATTTATTCTCTATCGTAAGTTTACATATCAGAGACTTCGAGGACAAGTGAAACAAAGTTTAAGATTTAACACGAGTTATGGAGCAGACAAAAAGGCATTACTCCTATTGTACATGACTTTATACGGATCTAGGCTTGGCTATGGCTTTGTATGGATCAGCTTGTTTATCGTACCAGCAGATGCTCAGTCCGGTACATAATAAAATATTTTGACATTGGGAGAAGTCAGAACTTGCCCTTCAGACTTTATACGTGCTGAGTGAAATGAACAATCACTTCGTCTCAGACAAAAAGAATTGGCTAATGAGGATGCTACCAAACTGGCACATACTCCATCTGATACTTCCCATAATGTTTTCAAGCCCATATAACGAACTATGAATTCACAGAAACAAAACAACCCTCTAGTTTTTAACATACGAACTGGTTCACCTCAAGAAGCAGCAAAAAATAAGAAATAAATTTAATCGTTTCCAATTTAGAAAGTGATTAAACATCCTTTCGCTTTGTAGATTTACTTGAATGAAAATAGAGCGTCATGTTGTGGCATACTTGCTTTTTGTTAGAACATCATGTTGTGGATTAAATGCATTATCTGTGTACAGGAAATGTGTCAATTAAAAGAATGCAAACAATAAAACATTCAGTTTTCAAACTCAGCTAAGTGAATAAATGCTACAAAACAAATAGTATAATAATAAAATAGAGACAAACAGTCATACACACAATTATAGTGTTATAAAAGAGATATAGGAAATGTGTAAATGAATTATCGGCGTTTGTGTTGTTTTTTTAATCCCAATTTTACAAAACAAATAGAAACTTCTTCAGAAGTTTTGGGACCTACCTTATGTGAATGAATTGGACAATAAAATATCAACAGATAATTATCATTTTTACGCTTCTTGTTTGCTTTAAATTATAGCCGAAAGCGATTATTTTGACACAGAAATTATTTAAATGATATTATCGACATGACTTTTTGCAAAGTTCTTTTTCTTTGGACATTGACGATATTCATAACTTCGTGTAGTAAACCAAGGAGATTATATCAACCCGAAAGTATTATTTATTGAATACAACTAACTTTACATTTAAAAGTAGAATAAGCCCATTTAAATATGCAAAAACAAATGAAAATCATATGCAAACGGGAATCAGCCTTCCACCCGCATTGGAATAACACACCTTATTTGAGGTATGCAACCGTATCGTTCAAGCATGTTACTTGTAGTATAAGTTCATATTATTAGGGAAGATATTTTTCACGTTCTGAATATACATTGTACATGTTTAGTACGTGCAATATGATTGCTTACCTCGGAGGAACACGAACCGAAACTTCCTCTTGCTTCATTTTGTTTCTCCTTTGTCTGTCTATTTGCTCTAACATTTCCCTCAAGACCTCCATTAAGGCACTAAACTAAAACACATCAAAGAGAAAATTGGAACTTCTAGCAATTGTTGACTGCTGTAACTTAATACTGTTAAATCAAAAGTGACCATGACCCGTTCTTTCTGTGTCTAGTTTAATAAATATATTTCAAACAAAATGAAAGGTTTGTGTATGCGCGTGAAGACGAGATTTATCAGGAAGTAGGAAAGGACCTATAAGAGTTTGATGAAGCTGTATAGATTTATTCTAATTTTAGACATGTGAACAATTTCTAATTTTAGATATGATGTGATCTTAAGCGGGGTGTATAATTGGATCCCATAAAGTGTAGATCTAGAAATGAACTTGTGTATTTCATTGACTATAATGAAATCTTTTCGCCGATAGTAATCAAGAAGTCTGCTAATTGCACAACATAAATAACATTAGTGACGAATTAACCAGATAATATGATCCTCCATGGATTTGAACAAATTTAATTTTGTATCTACAGATGATTTTTAAAGAAATAAAAAAAGTGTGACAGCTAGAATAGAAATTCATTCTGCGGAATAATTATGGAAGTTGTTCAAGTCAGCCTCGATTCGTATTAGGCAAAATACCTATCCTAAAGCTGATTTATGGTTTGAATTTGTCAACAAGATTAGTGTCTGGGTAAAACTTTTGAGTGAAAATGCACTCTACATTACAAATGTAGATATCAAGATCTCGAGAGAAAAAAAACACCATGACAGATTAAACCGAGGCTCCGTAAAACTTTGTAACAAAACTCACAAATCGCCAAGTTAATCAATCAGTTGTTTCTTTCTAAATTCAACCATTTAATGAAAAATTAATTATTGGTTTCTAGTTAAAATAATAGGACAAAATACAGTAAAGTTATAACGATGTGAATAAGTTGATGAAATACAGTAAAGTTATGACGGTGTAAATAATTTGATGAAATACAGTAAAGTTATAGTGCTGTGAACTTAAGAATGTTATATGGTCAAAATTAAATATATTATGGGCAACTCAACCATCCATTGGGTCAATTAAATACCGTATTTAAACGACAGAAGGTAAAACATATATGTTTGGGGAAATTGAAATTGTGCGTAGTGATAGGCTTGAATAGGTGGTGTATTCAAGGTAAATGGCGCCCGGGGCGATGACGAACAATGAAAGGGTTTTGCGCCTAAAAGACTTCTGGTGCCGGTAATTTTTTGGCACCTCAAGACCTCTGGCGGAAGGGCAACCTTCTTGTCCGCCCCCCACTCCCGTTAGTGCGCTACTGGAATGAACCTGGAACCATTTTCATTTCATCTCTGTTGTTATTTTGTGCGTTCTTACCAGAAAATTATTATAAAAGACAAACACCACATCACACCCACAATAAATATTTAAAACATCAAAAAGCCGAGCCTTGCATTAAATAATTTTTGTAGTTTTAAAGTTTTTTTCTTGAATACATCCTGCACAGGAACTTAATCATTAATGATTAAGTCGATGGGATTAAATTAGTTGTCTATGCCCTAATAATAGAACTGGCCATGATAACATAATGGTCTATGGGATTGAATTGGTTATATATGCCTAATAATAGAACTGGCCATGATAGCTCAATATTCTATGGGATTGAATTGGTTATATGTGCTTAATAATAGAACTGGTCATGATAACTCAATATTATATGGGATTGAATTGGTTATATGTGCCTAATAATAGAACTGGCGATGACAACATATTGGTCTATAAGATTGAATAGGTTATATGTGCCTAATAATCGAACTAGCCATGATAACATAATGGTCTATGGTGATTGAATTGGTTATATGTGCCTAATAATGGAACTGGCCATGATAACTCAGTAGTCTATGGGATTGAAATAGTTATATGTGACTAATAATAGAACTGGCCATGATAACATAATGGTGGTTGGGATTGAATTGGTTATATGTACCTAATAATAAAACTAGCCATGATAACATACTGGTCTATGAGATTGAATTGGTTATATGTGCCTAATAATATAACTGGCCATGATAGCATAATGGCTTATGGGATTGAATTGGTGATATCTGCATAATAATAGAACTGGCCATGATAACTCAATAGTCTATTTGTACTCAATTGGTTATATGTGCCTAATAATAGAACTGGCCATGATAGCATACTGGTCGATGTGATTGAATTGGTTATATGTGCCTAATAATAGAACTGGCCATGATAACATAATGGTCTATGGCGATTGAATTGGTTATATGTGCCTAATAACAGAACTGGCCATCATAACATAATGGTGCATGGGATTGAATTGGTTATATGTGCCTAATAATGGAACTGGCCATGATAACGTACTGGTCTATGTGATTGAATTGCTTATAATTGCCTAATAATATAACTGGCTATGATAACATAATGGTCTATGGGATTGAATTGGTTATAAGAGCCAAATAATAGAACAGGCAATGATAACATATTGGTCTATGCGATTGTATTGGTTATATGTGGCTAATAACATAATTGGCCATGCTAACTCAATATTCTATGGAATAGAATTTGTTCTATGTACCTAATAATATAACTGGCCATGATGACATAATGGTCTATGGGATTGAATTGGTTATATGTACCTAATAATAGAACTGGCCATGACAACATAATAGTCTGTAAAATTGAATTGGTTATATGTGCCTAATAATAGAACTAGCCATGATAACATAATGGTCATCGATGATTGAATTGGGTATATGTGCCTAATAATATAACTGACCATGATAACTTAGTAGTCTATGGATTGAATTGGTTATATGTACCTAATGATAGAACTAGCCATGATAACTCAGTAGTCTATTTGGATTCAATTGGTTATATGTGCCTAATAATAGAACTGGCCATGATAACATAATGGCCTATGGGATTGAATTGGTGATATCTGCCTAATAATAGAACTTGCCATGATAACTCAATAGTCTATTTGTATTCAATTGGTTATTTGTGCTTAATAATACAACTGGCCATTATAAGATAATGGTCTATGGGATTAGATTGGTTATATGTACCTAATAATAGAACTGGCCATGATAACGTACTGGTCGATGAGATTGAATTGGTTATATGTACCTAATAATAAAACTGGCCATGATAACATAATGGTCTATGGGATTGAATTGGTTATAATTGCCTAATAACAGAACTGGCCATCATAACATAATGGTATATGAGATTGAATTGGTTCTATTATTCTAATAATAGAACTGGCGATGATGACATAATGGTCTATGGGATTGAATTGGTTATATGTGGCTAAAAACATAACTGGCCATAATAACTCAATATTTTATGGTATTGAATTGGTTCTATTTATCTAATAATAGAACTGGCGATGATGACATAATGGTCTATGGCATTGAATTGGTTATATGTACCTAATAATGGAACTGGCCATGACAACATAATGGTCTATAAGATTGAATTGGTTATATGTGCCTAATAATAGAACTAGCCATGATAACATAATGGTCATCAGTGATTGAATTGGTTATATGTGCCTAATAATATAACTGGCCATGATAACTCAGTAGTCTATGGGATTGAATTAGTTATATGTGCCTAATAATAGAACTGGCCATAATAACATAATGGTATATGTACCTAATAATAAAACTAGCCATGATAACATACTGGTCTATGGGATTGAATAGTGCCCAATAATATAACTGGCCATAAAAACATAATGGCCTCGGGATTGAATTGGTGATATTTGCCTAATAATATAACTGGCCATGATGACTCAATAGTCTATTTGGATTCAATTGGTTATGTGTGCCTAATAATAGAACTGGCCATGTCAACATAATGGTCTATAAGATTGAATTGGTTATATGTGTTTAATAATAGAACTGGCCATGATGACATAATGCTCTGTGGGATTGGATTGGTTATATGTGCCTAATAATAGAACTGGCCATGATAACGTAATGGTCTATGTGATTGAATTGGTTATATGTGCCTAATAATAGAACTGGCCATGATAACATAATGGCCTATGGGATTGAATTGGTAATATGTGCCTAATAATAGAACTGGCCATGATAACGTAATGGTCTATGTGATTGAATTGGTTATATGTACCTAATAATATAACTGGTCATGATAAATGGTCTACGGGATTGAATTGGTATTATGTGCCTAATAATAGAACTGGCCAAATTAACATTATGAATTATGGGACCGAATTAACCTGTGCTCAATAACAGACCTGGCCAAAATAAGAGACTATCACTTAGCCAGGCAGCTCATGTTCTGTCCAGTATGAACTTTACAGCTATTCTATCGAGCATAAAATTTACAAATATGTCAACCTAGTCAGGATAGCCTGTTTAAGTGAAAGACGAGCTTAATATATGTATTATTTATGTTATGTTAAAATGACATCACATGAGACTATATTGCCTTATTATTGGTCCAAATACGCAGCTACAATATCCCTGGTCCTTTCATACAAGGCGATTTTCGGTAGCTTTTAAAAAAGGTTTGGAAACAAAATATAGCACATATGTGCACTGATGTGGAAATGTTATGTAGAAGGACAAGCACTGCAGTCATTTCAAATTCAAACATGTAGCTTACTATATGATCTCACTATAAAAGTAGACTATATTTCATACAGGAATTAACAAGAAAATAGCGAAATTATGTGAGATGCTTACTACATTGTGAGAATTTTGTTTTCTCTCACCTGTTCCATAGAAAGACCTGGATTGACGGTATGTGCTATCAGTGGCGGCATAACTTTTGTAGCTATCAAATTATGTGTCAATCCAAACTTTTTGTCACTGAGTAGATGTTTGTAAATTCCTTTAAAAGAAAAATATTGTTGATGTTGATATATGTAGTCAATAAAGGATAAAATGGGTCAAACATAGTTGAATCAGTTTAAGCAAATCCAATTTTACTTTAAAATGAATTTATGTTATTGATTGCGTGCTTTTTAGAGTGAAATAGAAGTAACAAATGCTAATTTTGTGTCCTAATTTTATTACTATTAGAATCCATACTTTTTTTAAAATTTTAAAGATATTCAATAATGGATAAATTTTATATATTCTTTGAAACTAGGTAATTAATGAGTACTCGATATAAAACGGGATTAGATAGACTATTCAGATTTTTGATCCTAAGACTCATGTAGATAAAATAGAAGTGCTGCACATGAAGGAAAATGTAATTTGTGCATAATATCAACAATTTCTGTGATATTTTAATTGAAATACAATGAAAACACTATCATCGTTTTGCTATCTAGATAGCTCTGAATAATTACAAGATATTTGAATAATTTTTAACGGTTGTTTGCGGTATCAAATGCAATGGATATTACAAAAATGAGTTTTGTTTATGTTGATCTGAAAGAGAGATGAATAGATATGTGTCACCAACCAACTACAGCCATTATGATTTTGGAATCCTGGCAGGAGATTTCCGTTAGGAAAGGCACTACTTCATCTAGAATGATCATCTTGTCAAGGCTGTCCAGCAAATGGTCGATACAAACGAGGGCATTGCTTCGCATCTAAAGACAAAAACGTAGCTTGTTAACTACAACGGAAATTTAAAGCTTACACGTAGCAGGTTTTGGATTGTAACTGATTCAAGTACAAGTTGTATAACATGAATTAGAAGGTAAAGTGAATATCTGTCTGGTTTATTTTTAAGTCAGTTTAATTAATATAGTTGGACGACTTTTTCTTTGATTAGTTAAAAATATTCTATGACAGTTGTTTTGCATTTTTATTTTCAATTTGAAATTCATAAAATCGTATTCTACATGCTCTTGCATATTTTCTTTTCAGTCATGTTCTCTAAAAAAACCTCAAAATATTTCTGATGAAAACAACAAGAGCATCAGTCTCAAACTGCCAATAAAAAACCTAAACAAAAAAGCAAAGCAAAATACAAAAAACAATCAAACAAAAAATAAAACCATCAAAAAACATAAAAACGCTTCAGTCTGAAGTTGTCTCAAAGTCATAAAATGGCGACAGTACGGAAGTTTTGATGGAAATTATCATTTTTTGAATGAATGTCTGTGATAAATTTTAATTTCACTAAAACAAAGTAGATGCTAACAATAAGTTCTTCTTTGTAAATGTCGCAACTTCGATTCTAAAACTTTACTGCCGTTCTATTCTTAATGATGAACTGACTTGTCTTCACGCTCCCTGAAAATCAGGTCACAGTGAAACTTGTTTTATTGGCTGATGAAAGGCATATCATCATTCATAATTGTTTAGAACAAACATATATATATATATATATATATATATATATATATATATATATATATATATATATATATATATATCGCTCAAACTATTAGTGTGATAAGCATTTAGTACTGTATGGGTTATTACTATGCTAAAATTCTCCCAATTAACTGTAATGCAAACATGTTCATTGTGATTAAAAGATACATTTTCCCCACTTTCACCACTTTAAATTAGTTACTAATTGTTTTGATATCGTATACAAATCAAAATAACTGTTTCTAATACAAATGTGCCAAGTATTGACATTTTCATCCTTGTCTTGACATTTAAAGGGTTGTGTACGTCTCTAGCTAAAAGCAACGAGAACCACAATTACTAATTAGACTATACATATTATATGCATTTAATTATTGTATTAAAGCGTAAGCATTATTAATGAGTTTAAATCAGGAATGTCAAATAGACAGCAGCCAGACTCTTTAGTTTGGGCCCCAAACCAAGTCTTTTGTTAGTGTGTAATATTCAGAATGCATAGTCCACGATGTGTATGGCCCTAGTATTCATAATGCATAGTCCACGATGTGTATGGCACTAGTATTCATAATGCATAGTCCACGATGTGTATGGCCCTAGTATTCAGAATGCATTCCACGATGTGTATGGCACTAGTATTCAGAATGCATAGTCCACGATATGTACAGCCATAGTATTAATAATGCATAGTCCACGATGTGTATGACAATAGTATTCAGAATGCATAGTCCACGATGTGTATGGCCCTAATATTCAGAATGCTTAGTCCACGATGTGTATGGCCCGGTGGAAGTACACTTGTATCAAATTTGACTTAGCATAGCAAAACGACATTTAATGCCTTGTTCAAACTCTTTTGTAGAGCATTGAATTACATTAACAAATGAGAGGTACTACAAAATACGTAATTTAAACACAATAAATAGCATCAAGTTGATTGAAGTCTGCATTCGCCCCAAATTTCTGTATATTCGGGGTTGAAAACGATTCAAACAGATGCTAGAAAATCAATGTGGAATTGTCACGTCCTATAACAAAACATAGTAGATTTATATTTCAGTGCATGGTTTCTTAAACACAGATTAGTATAATGACATTCAAGCAAATTTAATAACAATATAAACTCAAAACTGCAATTGTCAAGCCTGTAATAAATATTTTTGTTATGATTTTATGCTTCACAGCACATAAACACAAGTAGAGTAGAATACTTAGTGCCAAAGCTATTGGACCAAAGTTCCTTGCCCAAGAACAAACTACGGTTGCGCACCCAGACTGATTTGAATCCAGCTTACAAACAAATGAGCACAACGCATTCTGTCTGGAAAAAAGAATGTTTTTTTTACAGTAAGATATCTTCTTTACAGTTAAAAATTCCAACGATTGTTATTTTATTTTCCTTATTGAGGATATGATGTATTTGGGGCAGAAGAATCCAGGGTTTTGGCCACCTAAATAGAAGAAGAAGAAAGTAGTCGGTATTTAGACATATCAATAACTCACCTTGATATTATCTGATTTATAGTACAGAGTCTTTGCTTTTGGTAGCACCATGGTTTGTAGGAACGAATTATCAAGGTAATCTCGTATGATCCTAATAGCACTCAAGGCTGCTTCCTATAATGTAAAGATATTTGAGAGGACGACTAATGGAGGTGATAAAAAACGACAGCAAAAATGTATCCTCCAAATGATAGGGATGAGAAAGAGATTATACGAAACGGTTTCAGACTACATTAATCAGTGAATCCTCTTACACGATAAAGCATTGCTTGACACTGATTGGAACCCTAACATTTATGGAATCAAGTATAAATGCCATATCCTTACACATCTTTAAGGCGGTTCCAAAATATGATTTGTGAATGAAATACTAATTCTCTATCATTCACAAGTTGTGTAATTGGAAAATTGAAGAGGTATCGTTCTGTTCCATGTATTGTTTACAAATTATCTGTAATTTATAAATGGACTGGAATATGCTACGTATAAAAAGGTAATATAAAGGTTAATAATTCACGAATGCCGGTACGCATTTTGTCTCTTATACACAAATACCTGGGCTTGTATTGAATTGGAATCCAGCGTGTTAAAGACTAAAGGAAGCACAACGTTCTTGATGTCATCCGTTGGTGATTTAGACAGGATGATATCTAGTTTATCTAGTAGATAAACAGTCGCCTGGAAATAGAAACATTGAACCATAGTTACTGAACCATAATTACTATTGATACCAAATGATATAAAATGTTGTCATAAAGTAGACAGAAAATGAGCTTTCAACTTATATTGCGCGAATGACGTTCTAAGTTGGCCAATCATATAGTTCGTATTCACTGGCAATACAATTTAATTTTCTCCAAAATTTGAATGTCTCGCAATTCGTAGATTTTAAAACACAAGAAAACAAGAATAGAATATGATTGACTAAAACCCGATGCTAGTCTGCCATGACGTTCATGGAAATGCACTCATAGACATTTGCAGGGACGGAAGGGGAAAGGGGAAAGCAGCAGAAAGCACTTGTTTACTATGATTAGACTGGATAAACTTTGCTTGGGGCTGTCGTATGGAAAATCAATTGCATTAGATACATATAAAATTTTTATCAGTCATTAGTAGAGATATAAGATGTTCGTTTATGTGAACATTTGATAGCTTTGTCTTAATATTTGCAGAACATGTTTATCGTCTCTTTTTATTTTTTTATATTTGCTTATAATCTTTTGCTTTCACATTTCTTAATGATTTTTCTCTTTACGCTCCAACTAGGCGTTTATAAAGCAAAAATGTTTTGTTAAAGATTTATTGTGCAATTACATATAAGTAATTATCCGTATCTCTTCGACTTTGTGGTACAACAATGTCACCAAAGCCGAGAACAATGCTATTGCTATTAAACCAAACTTCCATTAATGACAGTGACCTTTGTCTAATATTCAGTTTCGGCAGATTGTTGCCACTGAGCCTTCATCAAATTATATGAAGTGTGAAGACGTCTTCTTAGATATTAGGAAGTGTCTTTTGTTTATACAGAGCTTAAAAAACTCGCCGTGATATAACACAAAGTCCGTAGATGTTTGCACGTTCTTACGGTAAGTACTCATTATAAGTCGAATTCAACTCCAAGCGGCAGAGATCCAGACCTGCAGTCGGATTGTTTCACAGGGAGGTCTGAGTCTGTGCAATTTAATATGAGTAGTTAGTAGAATAACAGCGTAGATCCTGACCTGTAGGCATTATTTGTGATCATGATCATTTTTGTTCGCAGTTTGATGCAACTTATGAGTGACTATATACGATATTTCAGGCTGTTTTATCAATAATATTATCTGATGTGATGTATCACATTTTGACTATGATTATGTCGCGCGCGCACACACACACACTTATATATATATATATATATATATATATATATATATATATATATATATATATATATATATATATATATATATATATATACGTGAATGGAAATTTATATCTTGTTTTTGTATCAATTATTCAATTTTCAAATATTTTGCGTCACATAATCATCCATTGTTGAATATAAAATGAATAGTTAAATTAAACAAATAGTTTACCATCTCCTTTTATTAGTATAATAAACTAATGTGACCGTCTATGAGGAAGAAAATATACAAAAGAAAGAGAAACCTGTACTAGTTTGAAGAATTTCGAAGTTAGCAATAAAAATGTATCACAAGACTGAGTTGCAATCTTCTGGGACAGAAAGTTTCTTTTGGATTAATAAAGGTTATCAAAGCGTAGTGAAAGCAAATGATGTTCTACGCTGATTATTAAAAGTTAGGAAAAATTATCGAAGCCTAATGCTGATCTGTGCTGGAGAAATATGCTTACATTTATATTTATCTGTGTTCGTACATTCTTTATAAAGTTCCTTTTGCTGAAGCAGTTATTCTTTGGATTCCCGCTTAAAACAAGCTTATATAACCTCAGTATAATAAATGTGTGTATTGAATGCATACAAGTTTGTTTTATTTGTGATTTTGAAGCATTTAATACCTGCAGCGGTTTCGGACTGGACAATATCTGTCGAAATTCTGGTAAAACTGTTTCGATAAATTCGTCCCTCGGAGAGAAGTCTATTAGAGTTATGAGCGGAGGTAACGCTGCAAGTGCTGTGTCTGAGGACCGACACAGTTCAAACAAGGCAGGAAGAACAGTATTATAAAGTATTTTCTGTAACAAAAGGGAAACAAATGTAAATACATCGTTAAGAAAGAAACTGAAGCTTCTATTACTTGAATTTTTAAGGAAGAATATTGACATTGTGAAACACATGTAGACATAGATAGACAACGAAAAGTTATCTGCAGTACAAGCAATGCCATATACGAGATCACGTGATTGAAGATTCAAAAATGCATACATGTGAGGAGTCTAGTGACTGATATAATTATATAAATATACAAATTTACCTTATGAAACAAATGACTTAAGATACAAAAACAGCTTAACAATTTTGCACCTGAAACAGAATTGTTAAATATTTTCATAATACGGTGTCAAATGTAATGTGTTATGTGAGATTTTTTACCGTTGACAAATATCATAATAGGTCGAAAGGAAAGGTGTTTATAAGATTCTCATGAATCTTCAGATAGAATATTGTATCTGCCGAACAGGTTTTGATGTCTGCATTAAACGAACATCTTCCGTCTTAGTATGACGGTTAAGCCATATCAATTATAAATGAAGGGTTAAACGAAAGAGAGTAAATATACAAATATAGCTGTCAAAGCTACATGAATATATGGTCTCAAATTAAAAGCCAACATGTTCAGTTAAATAATGTATTCCACTAAACAAGTGAAAATTTAAAATGGACTTAAGTACCGTATAGACAAAAGAGTTCTATCACAAGTCCAAATGCACAAAAGGTGTTAAGAATAAATTCTGGTGGATTAGGAATGATTCCCATTCTTGAATATACTGCGGTGCCGATGATCTCACATGCGCTGACAGTCTTTATGTATCATAATGAAATGTTCCAAAATGTCTTTGAATATTTTTTCCACAATAATTTCAAGATATTAATTTATTCCCAAATCACTGAGCAATTACTCCAGTGAATAATTTAAATAACAAACCTTCCATTTTAAATCTGAGCACAACTGTAATTAAAGGACATAAATGAATAATTCAAAAATAAATTTCAATCAAATTGTAAACAAAATTCGATTCTAGAATTTTCTAAAGCCAGAACAGAGGTGATATCTAGAACTCAAACTAAAGTTAACAAGCTTTCAAAAAAGACCCCAGACGGTCGGGGAGGCCCAAACTCCTACATCAATTATTGATAAAGGTCAGTCACACAATACAAATTAAATCTACATAACACATATATCTGCGATAATTAATAAGGCAATATTTGTCATTGTAAAGAATCATACCCTTGGCATGGTTGGTATGGCTTGCACCAAGTCTGCCGACATTTCAGCACGTTGGGCAGGATCTGTAGGATCCATTGTGTCCAGAAACTGTAGGACGCTGATTAATGGGTCATGGAAATACTTCAACTTCAAAATAAAAATAATAGACTTCGAAAATTTTAAGATGATTATAATATATATTTAAAGCACAGTTTGTCGGATATACAATAACTCTTGATTAGATTTAGAAAAGATTGTAAGATCAGTTTACAAATAGATTGAATTTTTGAGTGCCAGGAAACTGCCGAAAATGTTTTGAAAGGTTATTAACTATGAAAAAAATCATGAAATAAATAATACACGGATATCTGACAAATTCCGCTTACTATTATGACAAAATAAGTTTTGGGAACTCGATAATTACCAGAGAGAATAGTTGTGCTGTTGGGCGATATCTCGTGTCTCTGTTAATCATTTTCTCCACGGGCTCCACGAGAGGAAGCGGCATTTTGTGAGCTATGTCTCCGAACATCTGAGTCAGCTGAAACAAAACGTTTATTGATACTAGATACTTGTTCTTATAATTTTATAACACTTATCGCACCAATTTGTTTTTTAAATGGCGCATTTAACATAATTAGTTATACTATGTCTAGGACACGTGAGTTACATTCCATTTCCAAGGACACACATACAAGAAGCAGATTCTGGCTGGTCTGAGTGCATAGTGCTTTAAGGGTTCATGATTTTATGAGAAATAGTTAATTGATTAATGTTCTTTAATCGAAACGTAAACCTTGATAATAATGTAATCGTATCAATCTTGGGATATCCTTGGAAAGCTGACATGTTGCTTTTGAGGACATATATGCATTCATTCATACGCTGATTCCTTCAGCACATACATTTAAGATGTCACCATGAATTATAACCTAGTCATTCATATGCGGAAATAAACATAGCGTAAGTTAAACTAATGGTATAATGCAGAACTATGATCACAGTAAATGCAGCTGTTGGTGTTTTATTGATTAACAATACAGCGTTGGTACTGCTTCGTATGTGTTGAAAGGAAATAAAGAATGTGGTTTTCATCGGCATGTCATCATAAGGTTAACAACAAGGCAACATATATCACATAATAACTTAGTCTACGAGATAATACTTTTGTCCATTTCATTAAATGTCATAAAAATCATTTACTTTATCATAATTGTTTTCTCACGTGGTTGAACATCATAACTAAATTGTTCGTGACATACGTGTTCAAGCTGTTTCACATACAGCTGTGTGTTGTGGTCGGCGTTGATGAGTGGAGTGCCGTTGTTGTAAAGTGTGCATATAGTAAATCCTAGAGAATACATGTCACTACTTGGACCACCTTTCTTGTCAAGCTGAATCTCTGGGGCTATGAAGTTCAAGTTGGGTTGAGTCAGTTTTGGAGCTTTGGTTGACCAGGGCTGTGCTGAAAATGTTTCCTGTTTATAGACAATTCGAGACATTTAATAAACCTTGTTTTAAATTAAGAGGCAAAACTTTAATGTAGACTTCATTGAGTTCTACCGCATATTAGTACTCAAATTATATCTCACTGTCGCAATGGGAAATGCAAAGGCAATTTTTGATCACATTTCTTTTAATATGAGCTGCACAGAGAGATACAACCAAACTCATTAAACTATCTCAATATATTAGTAGTACATAAGGGAAAAGTAGAAACCATTTTTTTTAAAGTAACGAACGTAAATGTTAAAATGTAAATTTTTAATGTCTGGGTTTTTAATAGAAAATATTTAGTTTTTTTCATCGTTAGCGTTCCCATTTGCAATTAAAAGACAATGATGTATTTGTCTTTATCCATGATAAACGTTGGCAAGAGGTAAATCTAATATTGTAACAGTAACATCGAAAAAGGCGAAAACAAGTTCAAATTACAGTGAAACAAACAGTATAATCTTGAAATAAATTAGCATACAAGAACGTAAACTGTAGAGTGTTACATTTTTTTGTTTTGGGCCTGTAAATATCAATCCATCAAAATCAGATATATTCTGTTGCTTCTAAGAGAGTGTGTATGCGTGTATTAGTAATTATTAGTAATACATTAATTCACTCACTTTACCAGTTTGAAATTTCTCTGCAAATCCGAGACCAGCTAATTTCCAGCATCTTCGCTTCGTCAGCAAGATTGACTCGGGGCAAACATTTCTATGAACCAGTTGCTCTGTGCTATGGAGATAGCTTAAAGCCTCTGTGATCTATGCAATTGTATTTTGTAATGGAGACGAAAGGTACATACAGAACAATAAAAAAGAACGAACAAGTGTTAAATTGTTATAGCAATTCCCGAAAGTAAATAGTAAGCAATTACTGTAATTAATTAAAGTGTCTAATCAATGAGATGATGAGACATTAAAACAAACTTCAGTTTTAACACAAATTCGAGATGGGGATATTTAAATATCAGAAAATTTGAAAAAGGCAGATTGTTGCGATTAAAATAAATTATATTGCTAAAGATAGTCCACTTACAAAAGTCATATGGATACTATGGTAAAATCTATAGCGCGTTTGAATCATCCTAGATTATTACTCGATATTCTGTAGTAAATGAGAAGTGGAAAACATCCAGGTGGTATTGAAGCAAGCTCTCACGTACAACACATGAAATTTCAGGATCACTAGACCCTTATATAACTTTAAACTCACAAATGCATATCTATCTATCTATCTATCTATCTATCTATCTATCTATCTATCTATCTATCTATCTATCTATCTATCTATCTATCTATCTATCTATCTATCTATCTATCTCTCTCTCTCTCTATCTCTCTATCTATCTCTCTATCTCTCTCTCTATCTCTCTATCTCTCTATCTATCTATCTATCTATCTATCTATCTATCTATCTATCTATCTATCTATCTATCTCTCTCTCTCTCTATCTATCTATCTATCTATCTATCTATCTATCTATCTATCTATCTATCTATCTATCTATCTATCTATCTATCTATCTATCTATCTATCTATCTATCTATCTATCTATCTATCTATCTCTCTATCTATCTCTCTATCTATTTCTCTATCTATCTTAACGTGTCATATTTTACGTCAGGATGGGTTAGCAAACAATTATGCATTTCATACTACCTGTAGTATCCCGTATCTAATTTCAAACTCGAGAAATTCGTTTTCCTGCAAATATACAACACAAGCTTTATATCAGCTATCAGATTATTACCGAAGAAGAAGAAATAAGATTACTTCAACAGAATCATCACAGTAAAAATGCAACATTACACAGGAGAATAAAGCCACGAACGAGTGACTGAATTGTTTCATGTTCTTTCCAAATGCTTAAAACTATTTGTCATAACTGTGTATATAGTTACGGGGAACAACATATCTCAATATAGTCTAGTGGTTAGAGCGTCCCCCTCGGATGCCGAAGGTCGTGGGTTAGATTCCCTGCCGAGTCATTCAAAAGACTTACAAACATGGTAATAAGAGCTGTCTCTCTTGGTACTCAGTATTACGAGATTAGTGTTAGGACTGGTTGACCTGTTGTCAGGATAATGTGACTGGTTGGAAAATCATGCCAAATATATGTGGCATGATGTTAAAGTGCTTCAAATCACTGATACAATATAAACATCGTAGCGATATGACTGAAACATTGTTAAAGCTACGTTAAAATCCAAATCACACACATTCACACACACTCGAAATAATTGCAACATTGGGAGACACTGTAACCACAAAGGTAATGTTGTCATCAAAAGGATGCTCTATACCCACAATGGAGATTAGCAATTAGAGGGATACTGTAGAAAAATGAGAAAATTTAACTTAATCGGGTTAAACATTAGTGTACCTGAACAATAATTATTAAAGTTCTGCATCATTTTCTTTTCGGCGTAATAACAGGTGTTCTGATTGATGGAAAACAATCTTATATGTATGTATGTATGTATGTATGTATGTATGTATCTATCTATCTATCTATCTATCTATCTATCTATCTATCTATATATAGTTTAATACAAACAATACTATCATACAGGTTAGAGAAATTAAATTCGTACTCTACCGAGTTTCGAACCCAGATCCGCGAGTAAATGGCACCCATCGCCTTGCCTGCACGCACCAACCCATATACCGTCACGACTAAGCAAGCATCACCAAAAAATGATGGTACTGAATCGGTGTTATATAAGCCCGTGCGTAGCAGACACACTCGCATGACGACCTAGTAATTAATTCTCATATATATGTACACAGTCGTTCCAGATTCCTATGAAAGAAATCAAGGTATATAGGATTTTTGTATTACAAATAATTATAAATATATACCAGACAGAACAAACTGTGCTATCCCTGGATTCTGTAGTAGAATCTTGATAATAGTGGGCAGAAATAATAGTTTAATACAAACAATACTATCATACAGGTTAGAGAAATTAAATTCGTACTCTACCGAGTTTCGAACCCAGATCCGCGAGTAAATGGCACCCATCGCCTTGCCTGCACGCACCAACCCATAAACCGTCACGACTAAGCACGCATCACCAAAAAATGATGGCACTGAATCGGTGTTATATAAGCCCGTGCGTAGCAGACACACTCGCATGACGACCTAGTAATTAATTCTCATATATATGTACACAGTCGTTCCAGATTCCTATGAAAGAAATCAAGGTATATAGGATTTTTGTATTACAAATAATTATAAATATATACCAGACAGAACAAACTGTGCTATCCCTGGATTCTGTAGTAGAATCCAGGGATAGCACAGTTTGTTCTGTCTGGTATATATTTATAATTATTTGTAATACAAAAATCCTATATACCTTGATTTCTTTCATAGGAATCTGGAACGACTGTGTACATATATATGAGAATTAATTACTAGGTCGTCATGCGAGTGTGTCTGCTACGCACGGGCTTATATAACACCGATTCAGTGCCATCAATTTTTGGTGATGCGTGCTTAGTCGTGACGGTATATGGGTTGGTGCGTGCAGGCAAGGCGATGGGTGCCATTTACTCGCGGATCTGGGTTCGAAACTCGGTAGAGTACGAATTTAATTTCTCTAACCTGTATGATAGTATTGTTTGTATTAAACTATTATTTCTGCCCACTATTATCAAGATTCTACTACAGAATCCAGGGATAGCACAGTTTGTTCTGTCTGGTATATATTTATAATTATTTGTAATACAAAAATCCTATATACCTTGATTTCTTTCATAGGAATCTGGAACGACTGTGTACATATATATGAGAATTAATTACTAGGTCGTCATGCGAGTGTGTCTGCTACGCACGGGCTTATATAACACCGATTCAGTGCCATCATTTTTTGGTGATGCGTGCTTAGTCGTGACGGTATATGGGTTGGTGCGTGCAGGCAAGGCGATGGGTGCCATTTACTCGCGGATCTGGGTTCGAAACTCGGTAGAGTACGAATTTAATTTCTCTAACCTGTATGATAGTATTGTTTGTATTAAACTATTATTTCTGCCCACTATTATCAAGATTCTACTACAGAATCCAGGGATAGCACAGTTTGTTCTGTCTGGTATATATTTATAATTATATATATATATATATATATATATATATATATATATATGTATGTGTATATATATATATATAATGCCTGTGGTCAAAACAAATTTGTAGGAATCAACGCTGATCCGTTGCTGACAGTCATTCACTTTAATGTTGGTTATCGTCAGAGACGACCAAAGAAGTAGAAAACAAATATATCCTTCAACGATAGTTTCTTTCTCTCCACTATCTCCCTGTCAGTAAATCATATTTTGATGATGATATAATCGAAGACGTCTGACAAAATATTATGTTACACTATGATATGTTTTCAATGAAACTTCACTTTTGCCAACGTTCCCTGTCTTGGTTATGACAAATGTAAAGGATCATCTAGGAGTGTCGTGTTGCACTAAGCGGGAAACCTGTTTGCACCATGAATTGCATACTTTGAGACATCATGTCATATGGTATGGAAACAACTCGTGTTAATCATTATGATCTATAAAGAAACAAAATTATAAAGGTGCTTTACTGTGTGAAAGAAATTGTGTTGATCAAGAAGAATCGAGCTCTTTAAAATAGATACACGTTATTAGAAACAGTTGATTTTGGAAATTTTGATTACTAAATAATAAAATGTCAAAAAACATAAGGATTCCTGTATACATTTAAGGACAGCATTTTATCTGTTTTACAATAGAATATGTGGACTTACGGAATAGAAGCCAAGAACACTCATCTAAAGATATCTGCGGTGCAGACCTCGACAAACTTGGCAATTTTGGAGCTTAACAGCGTTGAAAGAAGATGACGATTACAAAAGAGTCTTAAATAAGGGCCTTTGGAATAACGAAGTGTTTCCACTTGGATATGAGATTTCTAGATAAGTATTTGTTGCATAAAACTTATGTGCGTCTCAGATTGAGTCGAAGTAGTAACCATTTTCCATTTCACTGATTATACCAGCATACAAAACCAGCATACAAGATGTCTTACTTCACGTAGGAATCAAAATCATAACTTCTGACGAGAACCACAACCACTTATTCCATACAAAGAACGGAAATCTAAAGATGTTGCAGCTAGAATAATGCAGCATTTAATGGAACTGTTGATAAAAACCTTTTCAACTTATATCACTGCATTGTCTCAGAAGACACCTGCAACTACTCCATGTTGTGTAAATTACTATTAAATCTAACTTTATTCAAGAGATTTGTTTGGATAGTATTTAAGTCTATTTGGAGCCACGCAACAAATAGTACAAACAGTATACGTAGCATTCCTTTCGATGGCTTTGCTGGTGTTTGTGTTTCATAGGAATTTAATTTCATTAAGAGAATATTAGTGACGATGGAAATCACAAACGAGTCATAATTCGCTGATTCGGTGTAGTAATGGGTAAGAAATATATAATAAATGATGGCTATTAACGTTAGTCAAATACAATACGCGGCCGCAAAATATGGTACGCCACAATATAGTTTCAAAGTTATAAAATATGTCAAAGCTATGTATTTTAAATGCCTTACCTTGATATCTTGTGGAATTTGAACCGGCATTCTGTCGTAGTTGCCGAGTAGATTGGCAAGGCTTGCAAATATAGGTTCCGTTGCAAAAGCGATGCTATTGCTGAAATATTAAAGACAATCAGATTTACTTAACAAAATTGATTACAGAAAACACGTTATCACACCACTACTATTTCATCTAGGTTCATAAAACTAGAATCAATTCCATTCCACTGACCCACAAAAACGTCGCAAGGGCAAACAGCGACGTCATGCAAGGCAAATGGTTAATGTGGAAGACATCCAAATATACTCTAGGTCATTTCGTTACAGTGTTTTGTAGTCAATGACTAAATGTGTTTTTCCTCATATTATGTGCAGTTTTTATGTTGGTACACTAAACGGCAAATAAATTTTATTAAAGCATATCAATATGTCACCAAGGCTAGAAAACGATAGATATTATTAAATTTAGCTCATAAAGTTTATTTAAAATGACTACTCTTAAGAATCATCTGTGTGTAATATAATGCAAGTTCAGGAAGGGCTGTATGTATCATAGAAACGGCACATGAACGGTCATTTCAATGACACATTACCTCGATGAATTAACTCTATAATTGCTTCGGTTTTACAAACAAATCATATGGTGCGTCTTTCAGACAATTACACACGGTCAAAATTCTTTGGTACATTGAGGCAAAAGCTTCTGTGTACATAGGTATAAGATCTACTGTGATGGTACAAACAACGGAGTGATTCAAGTACCATACACACCAATGAATAATGGATATATATATATATATATATATATATATATATATATATATATATATATATATATATATATATATATTACCAAGTAGTGTTTTGAACGGTATATTTAATGTTGTCAAATACGCTTTAAATCAGATTGCAATGATTTGTTGTACAAATATTGAGCACAATATTATATGACATTTTGGCATTATAATTAAAGCTAGATAGTTTGGATTCATACGTATTATCAGTAATACCCGATATTGTTAAACGAATAAATAGTTTTCATATTTACTTTCCGATACGAAACTATTATCTGAATGCTAAATATATTGACCATATAATCAACAATATTATTGAAAAAGCAATAATGTAGATTCAATCAATTTAACATATATGATAACTTTGGCATTCTTCTTCATTATGATTGTAATATATTAATGGAAAATATCAATGATAATTTTGCTGGACAACACAAAACTATACATCAGTGCTTTTGGAGAACATGCACAACTGATGTAGTGATTGCCTTAAAAATTTAGGTGCTGGATGTAATAGTTTAATACTGTGTACAAATGCCTCCTGAAGACATGACGTCATTAATAGGAATTAATGAACTAATAGGAAGGTGTTTTGTTGTTTCTATAAGATAGCTACGGTCTAAAAGAAGAAAGTATACTTAGATCAAGTGAAAGTGGTAGATTTTATGTGATATTTAGCCTACTTTAGATGTTCAGATTCAAACTGAAGCACCTGTTACACAATCTCTTTCATTGTTCGGGACAATGTTAAAATATTATTTCACAAAATTAACTTTAAACGAACACAGCTGTGACTCAAATGAATCAAGAGTTAGCCCATACAGTTGTGATGATCCTATATTTTATCTAGTAACATAGTATGAATGCCGATATAATTCTTCGATATTGCAACAATATTGTAAAAAGCGAACATATACGTTTAATATGGGAAGAAACACTACTGTGCATATATACCTGTTATGAATATAATAATAGCAGCTGAAAAACAGTCTGTTGCGATTCGTCCAAAAAGACATAGAAAGAAAACATAACGGGTGAGAATTATTTTGAATGGATAGACGAAAATTGGACACAGTATTGTGTTCACAACTGTGTGGCATACAAAGAAGCTGCTCACGATTAAAAAAAATAAGTTTTTATAAATAAGTCTCTGCTTGATTGCATTAATTTTGATATCCGTATTATCTGAAATATTGATCTTCCATTTGCTGCACAAATACAATAAGCTAATTTATTATAATTAAGCAAAATGGTATAATCAGCTACTAAAGAAAAAATTATACATGCTGACTGATTGAAAAGAACAAACAAAATATAAAGATAAACACCAACTTACTATACTGCCTATGAGACCAGGCAATAATGCTGCTGCTGTGTATTAGCTAGTTCAAAAAAATAACTATTATGCTTCATTCTTTGTTTAACTTTTTCAACACATGACTGTCTTCCTGCTTCTCTATCACCTATGCCACATATTCTAACTTGTGTAGAAATTTTTACAATATTTTCTATTACTTGACAAAGAATTTCTACTGTGATACCTAGAGCAGCAAAATTTCAACAATTGTTAATTTCTTTGATCAGTTGTTATAATGGTAATTATTCGCTTGATCTGAGATTTATGGCACTAATAGTTTCTCAAAATCAATCAAATTTCCAAACGTTTGAGCTCTTTGCTTGCGAGTGTATTTCAATATTTCTTTCAAGTACGCTATTTTAGTTGCATCTGTTTCTGTGCCTTTGTTATTCTTTATGCCATCAATATATTTGCAAAATATCTCAGCATCGAATTTCATTTTATTCAATTTTCTTTATACTGCTCTAACAACGTCAGCATTAACTTCATTTGTCTTGTAGCTTATATAACTTAACAGGTGGAGTATATCAACTGAAAATTTTTCCTTGATTATTATCTGTTGTAGCTCCTGCTACTCTTAAATGCTGGTCAAATTATATATTTTTTAATTATGTGCATTTATATTTTCTCTAAACATCTGTATTTGCTCCCAGACTAGAAGTGTTGGTGTTTGAAACCTAGGAATGTTTTTCTTCATATAAAAGGAAAAAGGATATTTGCCCATTTCAGCTCACGTTTTAAAACCCTTTATTACTTTATTCATTTAAAACATTAGCAAGCACGGATTTATATTATAATGAGTCCTTACATATCCCCTTCAATAATTATGTTAATTTGTTCACCCAGTTCCTCCTTTCGACATAACATTAACGTCACCTGTTTGACATGTAATGTAGATTAGTATATTTGTGGACAAAGACCTAATCAGATTTATACTATTGAGAAGTTTCAAATCCAACATTAGTCAAATTTATTCTGTGTAATTATTTTCACTTCTTGCATCGAGCGGTTGTTTCTAATAAATATCACCACTGTAATCCGTTCCACCACCTTCTGCGATTTTACAGTTTTAAAATGGACCAATAACAACTTTAAAGAAAAAAGGTTTTAGAAGATAACAATAACAGAGATATAATCAGCGAGGACAAATAATATAAACAAAAAATTAAAAGTTAACACAGCAAGTAGAATAAAGAAGGAAATTGCGTGTATATCTGGAACTAATACTGCATAAGAAATAAGGAACAACATCGTGAGAAGCAGCAATAATTGGAGTAACATAACTAATTAGCATATCTTCTATCCATTGATAATTTAGATGGATTACAGAGTGGATTCAAGTGTGGTACATCACAAACACACACACACACACACACACACACACACACACACATATATATATATATATATATATATATATATATATATATATATATATATGTTACTATATCTATCATCCGCAGGTAGATATAATTTAGTGAAACTCCTGTACATTTCAAGTGATATAACATTAATCATTTTTAACATAGTTTCTGACTTTATCTTAATGCTTTATCACCTGTACAATATGTATTTTTTTGTGAATTTATTTAAACATCTTGTCATTATGGTATCTTTAATTTATTGATTCACTATGTGTTTATTATAGTTTTCTCTCTTGTTCCGTTTCCACTTCTTCTTGTGCTTTTTGTCATTGTATCATTAATATTTTTCTCTTTTTATCCATCCATTTCCTGTCGTATTCTTTCTTCTTTTTTGTGTAACAACCGCACAAACGATACATCTTAGTCTCCGTTTATATTCTACTATTTTTTATGAACGTCAAACATTTTACTATTGTCATTTATACAAAGATTATAAAGAGAATATTCCTAAGAATACGATAATGGAAAATCAGTTTGTTTGTTGGCTATCTCTTTTCACCCCAGGATAAACAGACAGGTGATAAATATTTACTTCATATGCATATATTGTATCTATCCCATTTTATTTCATTACCTACATCAGTGTTATGATCTTTGGCATTTTAACCTTTAACTTTATTCATAAGTTACATTATTTCACCTTTAGGTGGCGCTCTACAGTTTCGTATTTAGCATAGGATTAGAATTTTACATAGAAAGAATTTACCCGGGTTTTCTCACTAGTTATACTGGCTATTTACAAAGACTTTATATATCTTAGGTATTGTTCAAAGAACCTTTAATTCCCTTTAGTTTGGTGTATGATTGGTGGGTGTAATATAGGTTAGAGGGTATACAGCTTGGCCTTACTCCAGATGTGCAACTTTCAAAACATTGCTAGCTCTACTTGTTCATTTTCACTTCTTAAACTTCAGAGGTAAATTTTAAAAAAAGAGCCGATAACGTCTTTTACATTTTATGTATTTGTTAATTCTTTCATTGCTATTTTATAAGCTGTTATTTTCAGGTTTGGCAAAATTCATTTTCCCTATTTTAATATCTGCCAAAAATAGTGTACTATAGGCAAATTCAGGTTGATTTTTGGAGCACAAGGGAGCAGTCATTTTAGTTACTAGTGTGCTAAGATCATTTAAAATGTCCAAAAGTACAATATCCAAAGAAATTTCAGTCACATTACACTAAAATAGCATATATGTATGACAACATTCTCTCCACTGTGCATGTTTAAACTGCAAACAACTTCACCTTACACACATCACTCTCTCAGAAGTATATAATAACTGATGAATGCCACCTTAGTTATTTTTCTAACATTTAGATTTTGTTCCATTGCCACAGAATAGTCAATTATCATATACGTTACGAAACACATATTCTGCTTGAATAATATTCAATAATCAAATACATCACTAAACACATTCTACTGGTCTTGAATAATATGCAATAATCATATACGTCACGAAACACATATTTTACTGGGCTTGAATAATATGCAATAATCTTATACGTCAAGAAACACATGGGCTTGAATAATAGGCAGTAATTATATAGTTACGAAACACATAATCTACTGGGCTTGAATAATATGCAATAATCAAATACGTCACGAAACACATGATCTACTGGGCTTGAATAATATGCAATAATCAAATACGTCACGAAACACATAATCTACTGGGCTTGAATAATATGCAATAATCAAATACGTCACGAAACACATGATCTACTGGGCTTGAATAATATGCAATAAACAAATAGTCACGAAACACATCTTTTACTGGGCTTGAATAATATGCAATAAACAAATAGTCACAAAACACATAATCTACTGGGTTTGAATAATATGCAATAATCATATACGTCTCGAAATACATCACACTGGACTTGAAAAAACTCATTACCCCTGATTCTTTACTCAGGGAAAGACTGTAATAAAGATCACTAGAAAGGAAAATGATAAAACGAAATGAACTAACTTTCGTTGCATTACACATTATAATACACATTTATATCATCTACATCCGGGTATCAACATAACATACAACCATGATATTCTTTCAAGCAACTGTGCAATAATGGCACTGATATTTGAGGTATTGTGGATGGAGCATATTTATATAATGTATTTTGATGAATGCAATAAGATAGGGTTCTGTTGCATTGAAGGTATGTTAATTTGTTTTTGCTGGGATGGCAGATGGCTGCGTCCATTTGGAAATTGTATTTGTGTTGGGAATAGAGTATTGACATTATAAATGTTCTAGATGGAGTATAATTTATATGGCTGCATATGTATACTCTCGATATATTTATATGTGAAAGCAAAAAAAATATTCAGTACAAGTAAACAATACATTTTAGTAATTGTATATGAGAAAAAAAATCATCCACGATAATTGTTCCTTTTCTATTGTGTTGAAATTGGAATCATGTCAAACTATCTTGACAAACGGATTGTATTTTGTCAAACTTTAGACCATATTTTCGTGTAATGAGAACATATTTATAGCAAACAACTAATGCAGACTCCATAACAACAAAGCACCAACACGATGGAAAATTTTTATTATTTGTAAGAGAAAAGGGACATAATTTAAAAATTCATGTAACTTTTGAGGCAATATCGTAGGTTCAGATTATGAAACTGAAATCTTATCTCGATTGGTGAAAAAGTCGCTAAAATACTAATAAGGTAAAAACTGCTGGTACTCTTAAAGACAGACAGATATCCTATTGTCGGCAAAATGTAATCTTAAAACGTCCTGGTCAGTGAATCAAGAAGTGTTTGCAAAACAAAGTGTAAATGTCTATCAAAGTCTCTGCTATCGTATAAGCTTAAGTTATAAAACAAGTTTCGTGTCTGTACTCTAGCATGCTGTTAGAATAAAGACAGTTTGATATACGTCACTATTATGTTGTTATCGACTGCATTACTTCTCATGGCCGTATGATACAAATAAATCAGGACAGAGTTTGAAATACGTCACTTCTTTACTTTGTTAATGTCCGCCAAACTTCTCACGGCAGGATGAGAAAAAGTATCATAATTAAATTGCTCGATAAGTGCGTACAATCAGGAATGCTTTTAACTTAAATATTGAGGGAACTAACCATTCATGACACGAGTCATAAATTATTTCGAAAGGTTTATAATGCCAAAAAATTATGCAACGTTTGGACAAATATTTTCAAGCTACACAGAAAATCGGTTGAACAATGTTCGGCCATATAAATAATTATATCTGACCGAATCGATGAAAGTTCTGCTAATTTACTACACTTGGGAATTTGTCGCTATAAAGACTTCATTATCTCACCATGATGTTATTGTGAACTACCTTTTTCACATACTGACGCATGCGTTTAACAATTTCACTGTATCACCGAAGGTGTTTTCAGCTTTTGATAAAAACGCAAGAATCTTATACGTTATTATTAGGATTTTAAAGTCCTTTGCTGGAATCTTATCGAACATTAATTTAATTATATCGTATGACTACAAGCATTCGTTTGCCATCAATATGAAAAGCAAAATCTCATAAGTCTATACGCTCATCATACACCATATATTTTCAGTACACACAATATTAAGTTTAAGATATTTTTTATAGCAGATATTTTACGGCTACATCTGTGCGTTGAAGATAACGATGCCTTCATCTAACATTTCAAATATATGAAACATATTTTCGTTATTGCTTGCATGTAATTAAAGTGCAATGAAAATATTGTTACTCGATTTATGATGTAAAATACTGTCTTTAGTTTTTCAGAGGAATCACATCTGAGTGCTGAGACGTGTTATAATGTTGTTCTTATTGTCAATATAGATATTAAAAATTACACGCTTTCCTACTGTTACACAAGCGTTCCTAAGCGCAATTTTACCCATTTTCATTCTATATACAACTTGTCTCGTCTGAGCAAGTAAAACAGTGAAGAATTCAAGGGGACTGTCAGCCAATCTTTGCAGCACCAGTCGTACCAGCCGCCATTACGTTCGTGATTATATAAAACCTATGAAATGTTCAGCATGGTATCAAGTACATCAGACTGCAGAAAACGTAAATTACCTCATAATTGATATTACGTCTAGAATCTGTCCATTGATTTGATCGGTTTTACAAACACATGAACGATGCCTGAGGTCATGCCCTTTAATTATTTTTGGTAGTCAATTTTGTGTGTTGCTGATATATTGGATACATACAGTAATACTAGTCATTTCAATTCAAGATGATAATCAAATGGCTTCTTTAAGTGGCTCTTGGCATCCACTTAGTCCATATTTTCCATTATCATATCACTTATTGACTAGTTTAGTGCCCAACTACTATCTTAAAAGGAAAAGGCATTACACTAATGGATACAGAAGGGTATGTTACGAACAAAAGAAACAACTAAATTTAAATAATCAATACATCAAGGAAGTTAAGGATCACATAAGGATGTCAAATTTTGTAAATGGCACAAACTATTAATTGCGTACTTAATAAGGTCTTTGGAAAATGTGATATAGGACGAAAACTTAACAACACTCAACATAGTTCAAATTTTATTTTGTAATTAATTATACCGATTTAAAGCAAACACAATGTACATTTTGTGTAGAAATAACGTTTTCAAGTTTTGTTGTTGCTTTTATTTTTTAATTGTTCTTTTGTGGCTTTGTCCCTTGTATAAGGAATCGGTAGATTCGAAAAGCGCTCACCCTGGTTCACACCAGTTTTACACTGTTTTGGTAAGTTTTTTCTGGCATATCGATTATTTCCCTGATTAGCACGATTATGTGATGCATATATATATATATATATATATATATATATATATATATATATATATATATATATATATATATATATATATATATATATATAAGGCTGTGTCACAAATTACAAATAGATGCTAGACACGGTGAAGTTATATATCAAATGCTGAAAGTAAAGTTGGGTAAGGACTGCAATACTTGCACTTTTGAAGAGAAGGTCGCTAAATACCCCTAGAATGGCAGATTGATATTGTGGCGAGGGCAATATTCAGACTGCAAATTGATGACAAATACGTCTCTTTTTTGAAATCAGATGAGATATAAATTGTAATAGAACGTATTTCTTTCCAAGAGTTGTGACATGAACGGGAGTTTAGAAACAGTGCTTTAGTTGTTTTAGTCTTTTTCAAATCGCTATGGTCAAGCGTTGGTGTTTTCAAAAGAATCTAGCAGTTTTGAGAAAATGATGGATTTTTCCATGTGAAAAGATCTATCAATTGATACCGCAAGATGACATGACGCAGAGGTGATCTGATGCAAACCATTGGGATACCAGAGAAGAATCGTGGTAGATGAGCTGCCTAAAACGAATGTTTATATTGACGGACGTTAGGAAACTGTTCCGAAAAGATAACTTCAGAAAGCATATTTTTCATCTAGAATGATGACGATATAGGCAGAAAAATAGACTTACCTTTGTTCCGTTGCGATGGAAACTTGGACCATACAAGTGTGTATGGATGAAATTGAAGTTTGCAGTACAATTAAGAGATTGGAATATGGAATTTTATTAGATGACAGTAATTACCGTTCCGCGGAAGTGACGGATGAACGACTTGATAATGTAAACGGATATGTTAGAGCCAAGCACTTTCGCTCATCAATTTATGGTTTTAGTCTTTACTCCGTCATGAATAAGACGTCGATATAATGTTGATGTGTATTTTTAATTTGTATTGTGTGCTTGACATTTGACCTATATTGAATGTTGGAGTTTGGGCTTTATGACTAATGTCTTTTAATAATATTTTGTGTATAATATAAGTTTAGGATATTAGCCATTTCAATGAAATTTCTATCGTATTCCCGATTTGTGTCTTTTGCTAAAGTTTAAGTAAACAAGCCTGACAAAGTTTGCAAATTCGGTGGAAATGTCCACGGAATATTATATAACTCCAGGACATTTTGCTGCCATAAGTCAGTCGAAAATATTTATGTAAAGAATACCATGTAAATAATTAATTATTTATATATAAACATCAATCTTTGTATAATTACCGTTACATTTTAATTTAAATTATCCATTGAAATTACAATGTGCTCATTTGACATTTTGAACAAAAACATTACCTTGGGTTTATTGTGCACTCGTTGAAAGACATTCTGGGTTATATCATTGTGATACAGCAAAACTATTCGTATATTGGCACGTTCGCATACAAATGCGGCGAGTAGACGTAGAGAGACATAGACACAAATACGGATAGAAAGATAAGTGTGACAAATACAAAATATTTTAAAAGAACCATATCCGGCATACAGAATACGTCCCTTTTCCTCTTTATACACAAGTTTAGAGTCTATATTATCAGAAATATTAAGCTAGTACCCCGTTTTCAGGAAGAAAGATTACTATAAGAATAAAATATTCGGTATATAATCAAATATCCATGATATAATTTGCGTTACAAAAATGTACACAAAGTAATAAATGTCGCTTTGGCTCATAGGGAATTAAAAACATTTTTCAGTATTCCCAATATGTCTATACAGGCTGGTTGACACACACACACACACTCACACACACACACTCACACACACACACACACACACACACACAAACACACACACACACATACATATATATATATATATATATATATATATATATATATATATATATATATATATATATATATATATATATATATATATATGTTTAACTCATGTAGAGACAGCCATGTAGATGTTTACAAACAACGTTTTTGTATTTATTTGTTTGTTTTGTGTAAGTTTTGTATTTACCTCTGAAAAAGACTCATTAAGAGTCGAAAGCGCTCAGGCAAGTTAGTTACTAATTTCGCACGTTTCGTTGTCAGTTTATTGCATCTATATGCTTTGCAATTTAATTTAATACAGTAATTAATACCTTCTTTTAATTGGAAAAATGGATTAATGATGTGGCATTATTTGTATACCTCTTGTACTTTGAACTACACTATTACTTTCATAGAGACTGAAAAGGCACCATGACTAGCGCATTGGTGAAAGAGTTTGCAAGAATAAACAACATTTATTAAAAGTATATTGCACTATAAAAAATATACCCCACACACCCCAAGAAGATAAAACATTCCAACAGTTTCAAATACCAATTGGAAATAAGAATAGCCATTAAAAAGCAATTTAGTTTAATCTCAAGCCCCAGAATTTAGAGACTGGCATTTCTTATTAAGTTTAACGTAATACTGCTCATCAAATGGCTGTAAACTAAATTCAGTAATTTGACGAATCTTTGATTAGATAAACCAAAATCATGATGAAGTCATCTTGCTGTATTTTCTCCCTGTAGCAATATAATAAACATTAAACCATAATGGTGCAATTTTTCTTCGTTGTAAATGCACGTATAACATATCTTATATCATTTCCGGCATAGCTTAATCTACTGGAAAACTTTGGAATGCTCCTTAAGCCCCAGGGTAGATCTTATAAAACTGAACAATTAGTACTTTTTGAGAAGGATCAATACAGATTAATATTAATTTAGAAATGGACTTGTTCGTTTTCCTTTAGTGTTTAACAACAACAACACCTGAAAAATTATTCAGTATGCAGGAAATTAAAGAAAAATGACATGCTCTGGGACACACGACAGCTTCTCCAATGTGATATATTTACGGTAAGTTTTGAGGCTATATGCACCTAGAACAGGTTATTGCAGTCAAAATCCGCTTTCATTGCGCGTGAGAAATATCAGAGAATAAATTATCCTGTAATAACTCCAAACTTTGCTTCGCATTCAATGATGATTTTCTGCTGTCTTTTAAAATACGTTATCAGCATAAATATGATAACAATAAAATGGCTGCAAGAGAATACGAATCTGTCCCAAATGTGGACAGGAGGATCACAATAGACCATTTCTACATATTAAAAGTATATTGCACTAATTGCCAGGGAGATAATTTATTGTAGTCTACAGACTGCCGCCGTACTTGGTGAAATATGCGACGTTAAACTTTCGAAATCCGTCTATACTGGCTAGTCTTATGTATGACACGGCCAGGGATCGCGACCGCGACCTCCCGTATCCTAAGCGGACAGTCTAACCACAAAGGCCCCTTAGTAATAGAGGAACATAACTGCATATGTTGAAATGCGAGTTTGTGTTGTTTTATTTTCAACATAACAGTAACAATTTTAGTCATTTCGTTAAAAGGACTGTTGTATGGTAGTTCATCATTATTTACTTCTTTCTTCTAATTTGGCTTGTTTATTAGTGATCTTTTCCTCTTATGTATGTATTATTTCTTTGATTAGGCAATTTATATAAGCTTAACATTCAGTTTCAACTCTTTTAGCATGATATTTTTTTATTTTGTTACTGTCTGTGAATGTTCAATTATTAAGTTTTGAATTTGCATTTTGATAATTGAATAAATAGCTGATTGTTACATATGGAGTTTACAAAGTAGTAAATTTGATGACCCACATTAAAGTACTATCAACTATAGTTAAATACGTTTTTAACTGAATTGGCGCATTCCTCGTGCCTTAGCAGTTTTGCATGGAATTTCCATTAACCACGACCTCTGAGTAATGTAGATAATGATAAGACTTACTAATTGGACTATCCCTCCAACCCAAAAATTCTTTTTC
This sequence comes from Potamilus streckersoni, assembly GCA_016746295.1. NCBI lineage: Eukaryota > Metazoa > Mollusca > Bivalvia > Unionida > Unionidae > Potamilus > Potamilus streckersoni. The sequence continues at coordinate 389,490 of JAEAOA010001597.1, read as the reverse complement.
ATTTTTGCTTTAAATGGGAGTAGGAAACCCATGTTTTAGGTTACTTCTGAATAGATCCAAGCACATCTATTTCCGAGGGATTTTCACAGAACTTTTATCAGAGATGTTGTTTTTGATTGGTTACATGGACACACTTGTGTGAATAAGTGTGAAAATTGGACTTCTGCTTTTGCATAGTGGACCGATGAAATTTTGTCTTGGCCCAATTTCGCTCTAAATCTGAAATCTATCATACTATGTGCAAAACATCGTCTCTCCGTGTGCATTTCTGATTCAGATGTACGGTAAAAAGTTTAAAATCCAAAATTAAACTCCGATTCTGAAACCTCTAATTTTCGGCATAAAAATATCGACATGTTCATGATAACCATTATTGGTATGTGTAATCCTTCACGAAGAAGCTTCTGTGCATCATATCAATCACTGGAGAGTGAACAACTGTCACTATGTCTCTAGTGCATTTGACACTCTACCCTTTCAGACATACATACCGTCTAAAGCGTTCATCTCGACCAGAAAACATAGCTTGTCAACATCTACAGACAGTGTATAATGTAATAGTCATGCATATTGAATTCCATCCTGTAACTTCCTTGTAAACACAAAAATGGAACAATACGATGATATAAATCCCAGAGAAAATCGTGGGTTTTTTGAGGGAATATTGTTCATATACTTATGTTATATCCATTTTTACCTTTATATTTTCTTTTACATTGCATGCATGTGTGTGCAATTAAAACTAATATATACATTCATACAATAGGCATCATTTACAAGCAAGCACATTAGCATAGCATTTGTCCAATGGGGCCTAGAACGATTGGGGCCTAGAATATTCAACGGGTTTAGAATGTTCAATAGGGCCTGGAATGATTCGAAAGGGGATATAATGATAATTACTTGTCTGTTCACATATAAATTACATTTATTAGGTTTAATTTGAAACAAATATTACATCAAGTAATATCAAATGGTCACTATATGAAATCAAATGATATAAAATGGACTCGATATCAGATCAAGTAATATATAATGGACACAATATTTAATCTGCCTTAGTTTTCCTTATTAATAAATATTTACCACTTTTCCTTTTGCTACAAACTTTGTTTTCTTTGCTTCTATTGATTTTTTAAACAAATCTCTAAATAATCACCTGACTACATCATTGATTTTAACGTATATGCTTCCACATTGTATCTACAAACATTGATATTCTATATTAATTTTACAAATGTAATGAACAAAACGGCATTTACGTCAGCACAACTAGGTAGAATATCTTATTAGTCTTAAATGTTTCATGAAAATTTGCCAAACACCATTTCTTGATTTTAATCAAAATAAAGGTATCTTGTGGAACACACATTCATAAACTTCTCCGTTGTGAATTTCATCCTCATGTTTTAGTTTCTTGGTAATTTGTAGAAAGTATCCTTTGCTAATCTCATTTACACATAGAAAATGTATATTGTATGCATACAAGTTATACATATTGGTATATGATGGAGTTCTACACTTTCAAATCCGTGATCTACGGGCTTCACAGTAAGGATAATATGCCAGAGCATATGTAATTATCATCAAGGAATGTGCCTTTTTATCCTTTGCAATAATATACATGGTTGTATGGAAAGAAACACATTATTTTCAAATTTATGAACCATAGAAAAAAGAAGAGCGACTCCAAGAGATAATGTTTAGCTATCCAAACACCTGATCAGATAATTTTGGCTCGGCAGACAACCCATGAGATAATTATGAATGCAGACACCCCATGGAATAATGTTGTCTATGCAAATACCCGTGGAGATGATGTTGGATATGGAGACACCCTTTAAGAAAAGTTTGGCTACGCAGACACCCAATGACATATTGTAGTCTACGCAGACTCCCCATCAGATGTTGTAGACTATGCAGACACCCTAGGACATGTTGTAGACTATGCAGACACCCCATCAGATGTACATTATGCAGACACCCTATGACATATTGTGGACTATACAGACACACCATACGCAGACACCCCATTACATGTTGTAGACTATGCAGAAACAGCATGAGATAATGTTAACTATACAGACACACCATACGCGGACACCCTATTACATGTTGTAGACTATACAGACACACCATGAATAATGTTTTATATGCTTGTGTTGTCCTGTTAAACTATACAAATACCTTCGTGCACTTGTTGGAGACCATGGGGATACTATCTAGCATAGATTTTGGCAATCGTATTTGATGTAGTTAAGGGTCATTTGGATATAAGACAGCTTTATATGCTCCCATTCCCCATAACGGCAAATGTAATTACAAACAACAGGAGCAGAGAATGTATTTTATTGCTACGGCTGATTGTTACCCGGTAAATGCCTTTGCACTCTTTCCTTCTCCAATGGTACACTTGTCAAATAATAAAGGAAGACAATTTAATGACAATCCCGCCACTTGATAGTGTTCAGATGTAATTAAGTCACAATTATGACAAATGAAACTGTTCATTAGGTGGTGAATATTTAGAATATTTGATACTTTGAAAAGGTTTAATTTGATTCGTGCTTTAGGTATGTTGTCTTCACGCGACAAAAGTCGAAGCCTTAATAAAGAGTGTTTCCATGGCAAATGGCTCAGAAATCTCCAGTGGAAAAGTAAAATGTGTTGAAAGTCATTGCCACTAAGGATATTGACCAGTGTTGTAATGCAGTTAATTACGGTTGTTCAAGCTCAGTGTTATTGGTGTATTGGCGTATGTATTTATTTAACACAGTTGATACATGGTTTTGTTGGATAGAGCCCAATCTAAGATATTTTTCTTTTCAGCGCTTTTGATTTATTCAGGAAGGAGGACAGCTTTCTGCCAAAATTCGTTTTGAAGCTCAAGGATGCAATTTCTCCAACTGATATTGATTGTTTTTCAGTATATGCTTGCGGCTCTGTGTTCGATGTAGTACGGCAAGTGCAGTGCGATATATTTACATACTTAGACTGTATACGGATTGAGTATCTGCGTCATCGATATATGATAGAATGTAGTACCATTTCTACTAATTGTAGCATCTGAAAACAATTAGAAATTTTCAAATGGAACTTTTATTTAGTATCTAGAATTGTTTTGTATAAATTGCTTTCCATCAACTATATTGTCTTTGACAAATGTTTTGTATTTCACTTGTGTAAAAAAATGGTAATTTATAACATGCAAGTTCTACGCTCTGTCTTTTTCTTCAATACATTTATTTTTCCACCTGCTTAACTTTTCTGTTTCGACGTTAGGTTATAAATATATTTTGGAGACATAACATATTATTTAACTAAAAGTATAAAAGAACGCAAGGGTAGCTTTGAATTATAGAGCAAAGATTATACTGTAAATTTGATTAAATGATTTCTGAAGCGGTGGTTTGTTAGAGGAGAATACACTTTATACAGACAATGACAAGGTATTTTATGTTTTATAAAATTATATGTATTATCGTATAATGAGGATGCGGTGTAGGCTTCACATCATTCAATTGTCTACTTGCAGACGACATGAAAACTGACAATAGATTCTTAATCAGAGACAGACTAAAATGCCATTGCATGTATGGATGAGAGAATATTCTCCTTTTGACTTAGCAAAACACGAATGAGAACTAAAAAAAGTCTTAACGTGTTATAGATATGGAAGCCAAAAATGATCATAATCTTTCATGAAAAGAGAATTGCAAATATTGTTTATATGGCTCTTATATGGTTTGCAGGAAATAACATAATCATGAAACATGTGCATTCATAAGATCATTTTAACTTGAATAAAATGAAGCCATTCTACCCCTGCTCACTTGCATTGTTGCACGAAATGTGTTGTGTATTCCGTTCCAACGTTCTTATACATTATAACTAACAATGTGTTGAACACATTATTGAGCGTGTAAGCCTTATGTAGAATAAATAAAGAACAAAAGAATGAATGATATCTGTTGAATGATATATTTTTGTATAAAGCATGTTTTAAACAATGGGACAATATCATAATTAAATAAATTCTTGTTTTATTTTCATACGATAAAACAGTTTGATGTAAAACAATTAGAAAATACTTTAGCTGTGTATTCCCTACACTTTTCCTACAAGGAATACAAGAGCTAGGACGTTCTATCAAAGCAAACGTACTGCGTCTGCCCAGTTGACCAGATATAGATTTTCATAACTAGGGTTTATATAATGTAAGATGTATCAAGAATGTTGAAAAAAATCTCACAAACCCTATCAAGAAAAATAATGTTCCATGAGATTTTGAACAATAAAAAAGCGTTTTCATATTCTGACATGTCATTTTATGTCGTCGAGGTATGTATGTATGTATGTATGTATGTATGTATGTATGTATGTATGTATGTATGTATGTATGTATGTATGTATGTATGTATGTATGTATGTATGTATGTATGTATGTATGTATGTATGTATGTATGTATGTATGTGTGTGTGTGTGTGTGTGTGTGTGTATGTGTGTGTGTGTGTGTGTGTGTGTGTGTGTATGTATGTATGTATGTATGTATGTATGTATGTATGTATGTATGTATGTATGTATGTATGTATGTATGTATGTATGTATGTATGTATGTATGTATGCATGCATGCATGCATGCATGTATGTATGTATGTTTGCATGTACGTACGTTGAAGTTGAAGCTGACTAGTCAAAACATAATACATTTGCGCCGTTGTATTCCCCTAGTCGTTTGTATTTCAGCAGACAATGTTAAGTAAACGTTTGTAATTTGAACAGGTCTATTGTTTGTCCGGTACCAATTTTATGTGTGCTTTTGAAAACGACTCTAATCGAGTGGGACATGATGCAAAATATATAAATGGGTTCGAATGTGTCGTTATGTCATCAAAATCGTCCATGCAATAAGCCTGCAGTTAAATAACTTTTTGGAAATAAAACAATCAACATCAGTTGTGTTTGCTTTATAGTCATATAAATCAAAGACCTCTACCAGATAGATACCCGCATGGTTTGTGTTTGAAGTGTAGCCCCTATGGGTCCTCATGCCAGGCATAAAAAGCGACTGATTAGGGACAACCCATTTGGAGTGGGTTGTGCTTTGTGTCGGTGGAAGACAGGATCTACGTAAGTGAGTCGAGAAGACACAGATAGACTCCTATTCGCGACTAATTCAGCAAGACAGTTTTCCTGAAGTCCGGATTCATCAATCAGCTAGGCATTCCAAGCTGTAGTGGCGATCTTAAAGATGTTTGGTTTCACTGCTCATTTCAAACGTCGCCATTATGATTAAAACAGACTAACGTTGTTCTGAGAATCGAGAAAAGCACATAACCTCTGAGGGCAGTGGGCGACAGTCAATTGTGTTTAGTTTTCTCTACTCTAGTATATGTATCCCTGACACGACAAAACACTAAACTTTGTCCACTTGTCTTTGCGGATCAGGTGCACAGCTAACGCAATAACAGTCTTTTATGATGATATATATATATATATATATATATATATATATATATATATATATATATATATATATATATATATATATATATATATATATATATATATATATATATATATATATTCAAACCGCATCCTATAGTATACAATTTGGTCTGACACACTACTTGGCTAGGCTGGAGAGCCACAACTGTAAAGGAAATGATAGCTTAAATCAATTTAGATGACAAGTTACTTAGCTTACAGCCTATTGTGACGCTACATATAAATTTATATCCAAACAGATGCATGACCTGGTTAAGATGTAACGTGTGATCCATTGACATTGATGGTTGCAGTGTAACTCAGATTCTGAAAAATCTCCGATCTCAGTAAGTCTCACGAGTAAAGGAACCAAAAGTAGAGAAAGGACCATTTTAAATGCCTTTACTATTCACATCCGGCTGTTTCACTGGATCATTTTTCTACATCGACCAAAGTCGGTTACTGAGGATCCAGCCAGCTCTATTCTTAATCCACTGAAGTGCGTAACTGCAAATATATCAACCACACAGATAATTATAGTCTGCTCAGATGAGGACGGAAGGATCACGTGGAACGTCCTGCACTGAGAGTCTCTTGTTCTAATTTCCATGGAGACTTTTTTACGTATTCTAGAGACCTCCATAAAAGGAAACTGGAAAAGGAGATTTCAGCTTTGAAATAGGATAAAGACATACTTTATCCTAAGATCAGGAAATGTGTGGAAGGCACAGTTCCTTTTATTACAAGAATCGTGGAGAAGGCATCTTTCACAATAATTAGTCTGTATCCAGGCACATATTACGTGGCTAGAAGGCCAAACTAAGCATATATTTTACGCCATCAATACCCGTGCGATCAACTAGCTTTCAAACAGATAACGAAGCAGATAACACAAACAGTCAGTTTGAGAGTGTAGAATATGAGACACTATTGCCTTAATAATCAACCTGCTATGTCCAACACATCAAAAAGGAGTTTCAATCAAATTTTCAAAGTGGTCATATAATCAATAAGCCACATTAGATATATAGCTCTACTAGCAATTAAACAGATGAGCAGCAAAGCACTGGTACAATTACAAAATATGTGCTCTATACCAATAAAGAGCAAAATTTATTATTCGAATAAACCTTGTAAAAGGATCATACGATGCCATCACGCTCTTTAATAAGTTTAGTAGGTTTAGAATTCTAGGAAGAATGGACGTTGAGAGCTCCAAATACCGAGCCGTCATCGAAACATCCCACCCGTTTCATACTTCTACCACTTCTAAATGTCGTACATCGCAATACAATTGCATTTCATGATTTCAAAGCAAAATGGTTATGAAGTAGGTCTGAAAGTAAATGAACACATGCCTATACTTGTCTGCCTTCAGGAGACCGTTTGAAATGAAAACGGGAAAATTATTTTGGTATTGATCAACAACAAAGTTTTTAGAAATACCGAGACGGCTGCTGGAGGAATGTCTATCATCATATATGACAACATTTTTCAGCCAAATGGAGTTTAGTTCTACATAGCCTGCTATGGCCGGTTCGTAAGTCCTTACAAAAATGTCATTGCTAATGGATAGCACGGTTAAAGTGGAGTTGAATCCTGACACAAAAATCCAACGGTCCCATGAAGTTCTTTAATAAGTGTGGGAGTTTAGAGATTATGGACAGAAAACAACCAGAAGTCACGTACTTCCATCAAATTAATAATTATGCACGGCACCATAATGCAAGGCGATTTCTGAGGTTTGAAGGCAAATAGTGATACAATTGATCTTATACTTTAATTAAATTATTCAATATTTGTATGTGTTCAGGAGACGTTTAAAATCAAAACAAGCAGTAAAGTTATTCTAAAACTTCACAACGCATAGCAGCTTATTATGAAATACTTAGAAGGCACATAGAAGAGTGTCCATCATCATGCATGACAAAACTGCATCAAACATAATCTATAATTCACTTATTACAAGTGCTTTGTGCCCCATAAAATTCCTCCCAGTACACCAATGAATTAATATGATCTTGACCATCTTACTGAGCCGATATCAACGTCATTTGTTTTACTTGCCGGCTTCATCGGCATCGTAAACCTTTTTTTGCTATAAAGATGGCAATGAAAGGATGATGAAAATAGAAATGTTTGAGATGTATTATAATTGACTGTTTAATCATAAGTCATATACATACAAGCATTCTGTCATATGATCCTAATCGTCGTTAGATCTCATCATCTCTAATCGATCTGTAGACATGACTTATGTTGGTAACGACCTGTATTTTAATGTTCAAGAAATATTATTCCTAATAATCAATGCTACGGAAGGGATAAAATTAAAGATTGCCGATTGGGAACATTAAACTCTCTTACTAAACACCGTTTTGTGATCGCAGAGAATTTAGAACCAATCTAGTACCCCTATTTGCAAAGATAATCCAGAACTTTGCTTGGGATATAATACTAAAACTTCGGCCATGCATGAACATGCGGTCATTCAGTGAATTCAACTCATCGGCAGGAAATAAAAATGATTAAAAAAATTTAATTGATGACCAACAGCAATATCTTGAGGGTTATTAACTTCATGTTTAGGTGGAGACCAAACGTTGGGGTCTTACTTTAGAGAGTAAATTCATATCCTATACTCCAGCGTGAAAATTTAGAAAGCTCTGAATTTAATCATAGTCTTGGAAAAAAATGGGGAGTTGATTGGAAGGAAAAATGGCTCGATTATATAGTTTATTAATAAGATGTAAACTTGACTATGACTCGATAATTTGCATATCATGAGGTAAATCCTACCTGTGCATCCATGATGTGATACGCAAACACATGGCTTTGGATACATTAATAACTTACCCTTCTGAAAGCATCTATGTTGAAACAAACGAACCATCAGTTATCTCAGAAAACATAAGCAGGCTTTTCAGCACACCACGAAACAATCTTACATTTATACATGATGCAATCTTTAGGCCTAATTGCACAACCACATTCCACATTTTCGCATACACATCCCATTTCCATTAGAAGCAGCAAAGTCAATATTGGACATACTGCCAAATTATATTTACCAAATACACCACCTTTGTTATCAAGACTATTGCAAATCAGATTAAATCCAATTTAATCAGATTTTCATGTTTTATTTAACCGTTGCTGAATTGTAATAGCTGTATCTCTCTCTTTGATTGAATGTTGGTACAATCTTTGTTTTCATTTATTTACAAGGATTGTAGTTTTGGGTATTGTGAGAGTTTTGTTTTTACATTCTTAGAAATTTACTTTTAGTTGTCACCATATAAGTGTGGCGTTCAATACTACATACATACAACCACGTTGAAAGTGTAGGAAAACCTAATACCTATGGACAATCAAGGAATTTCTGATTGGATGTGGTTCACTTAACAGACTTTGTCCATATGTTTTATGGATTTTATATGTTTGAACTTTATATCTTATTTTGTTACCTTGAATGAAATTTAAGCAAGATTACCGTGCAAAATGTATTTTTAGAACATCGTATAGGCTTTATCTTCCATGAGTTATTTGCCAATACTTTATATCTACATATTTTCGGACTTTACCTCAATAAGCATACATGCATGAAATGTACAGTGACATATAACTAACGTACAGGGTATGTAGTAGTTTTAGAGTTTAACCGCACATCAGCATAATACAGGTTATACAGTGTCGATTAACGTTAAGATGTAAATTCAAAGAATTGGAAAACGCAATCCATGTTTCCTTGTTTCGATTTCAACTACATACTTGCATTATATTTCTCGCCAATTTCTTTCTTAAAAAAATAAAACTATCTATATTATCTGCATTCCGGCATTTGTTAATTTGCCTAATTCCCAGAAAAAGCCTCCAAAATAAAGAAAACATTAAGTGCTAAAAGATGAAGATTAATAAGTAAAGCAGTTAAAATTATGCAAATAAAAGCGCGTTTCTGTTTCTTTCGTTTTTCTATTAGAACAATACTTTGCAGCACATTATACTGGTGCAAATGTCGGAATATCAATTGCATCATAAACGTATGTGTTAACTCGTGTGCTACATTTCCGCGGATAGACATATTGTGAGATTTGATGATTTATTTGCTTGGTATTGGAACAAGGAATGCATGGTTCAGTGGTCACTTCATTCCGGTAAGAGGCTCTGCCGAGCTCACATTAAAATATGTAACTCAGAAAAAACTGTTTCCTTGTTTCGATTTCAACTACCTACTTGCATTATATTTCTCGCCAATTTCTTTCTTAAAAAAAATGAAATTATCTATATTATCTGCATTCCGGCATTTGTTTATTTGCCTAATTGCAAACACGATATGTTTTAAATAGTGTGACGCCATTTAAATTATTATCTTAACAATGGAATCAAACCGTCAAGTTTAACTAACACAGAACGAAGAGATTGAAACGTGACAGCAATTATTTTCAAGCTTTAGATTTTTTGCCTTGTAACCCTTTCAGGATATCTTTATAATTGCGTTTATGACACGTATTTTTATTAAGGTCACCTTTACTCCAAAGAACTAGCCAATTCTTCATTGGATGCAAATTTTGGGTAAACATTTTGTCCGCTTTTAACCTTTATCCCTATTTTCTTGGCGTACCATGCAATTAATAATCCATTATTTTTGTACACAAAATAATTTTATTATGTTAGTGAATAATTTTATAATAATGTAAAAGCTCCAGGGCGTTCCTATTGAATTGTACCGATTGTAATAATAATGGATGCCATTTAATATCAGTTTCATTGGTTCTTTATATTATTTCGCAAGTGTAAATGTGCATTGTTGTTGTTGGTGATGGTGTGTCTGTGTTTTTCATCAGCAGTAAGTTGATGTCATACAAATTAGCAGCAGTTGCGTTAATATAAATAGATAAAACTGAAAATATATCGTTACAGCATATGTCTGCTCTTTAATTCAGTTGACGTCACTCAGAGTTGTAGAAGGATTTGGTTACTATCTTCACAATCGTACATCACCGATTCTAGTGCTTTGCCAATGACTGTGTTACCAGAGCAACTTTTTAATGGCAAAATTCATTTTCAAATGGACAGTGGTATTACTTTTCGTTTTTATTACAATAAAACAGCATTTGTCAAAGTCATTTAGGTGACTGGAAGCGCGTCCGTCCTTCAGTAATTAAAATTGTTGTTTTGTTTAAGCTTCAAGTCGACCTGTCTTTCGTTCTACTAGGACATGGTACGTTTATTTCCAGTAATTATTGTATACTTGTTTTTAAAGTGTAACTGACTCAAAAAGCATAGAAACACCAACAAGATCTTCATAAAATCAAAAACTGGAAATGCCAGAATATTTTATGTAAACAGACAAGATTAAAAATTTAAGTTTAAATAACGAAGCCTGTCGAATTGATTGAATATGCTCTACGTCAGAGCTATCATGCAATTGTTTCGATGTGTTTATTTGTCACATATTAATGCAACATTCTCAGTTTTCCCTAACAATCAAAAGTACATTACTAAATGTATCATTTAGTGATTCCCTCACCTAATATATATATATATATATATATATATATATATATATATATATATATATATATATATATATACATACATACATACATACATACATACATACATACATACATACATACATACATACATACATACATACATACATACATACATACATACATACATACATACATACATACATACATACATACATACATACATACATACATACATACATACATACATACATACATACATACATACATACATACATACATACATACATGCAAAAATGTAATCACAATCTTATAAACATTCCGTTTCTAATGAAAAATTCTATAGAAACAATAAAAACAAAAAATATATTTCACTGAAGATACCATCTCTGAAGAATTTTGTATGAAATAATTCTTATTTTTACAGAAGAATCAATGATTTTTTGTTTGACAAGCGATTAAAGACTCCAAATAACAAGAAGGCAAGGCAAGTTAAACTTGCCATTCTCATATCACGAATATTATATAAGCAATTTAATTAATTTTATTAATTTTGTTCACGCTGAAAAATGATTTTGTGCATCGACCTTTAGCCTGCTTCAATCTAGAAATAGATGCACCATTAATTATTCGCAATTATCGAAAAGACCCTTTTCCAAAGGGCATTTATATAACAGCAATTGAATATAGAAAATATATTTAACAGACAATTATGTCTTTACTGATTACTTTGAAATACATCATTTATATTTCTACAGAAAAAGATTAATGTTTTTGAACGATTATATAAGGTTAATTATTATTTATGCCCCCAGGGAGATGCATTTACGAGTTCAAAGACAAAAAGGCAACGTCCGATAATTGGACAGAAAAAGTTAGTTATGTCTTCAAATGGGCATAAAGAAGCTAAATCAAATATTTTGTGAAACATTATTTCTTTGTGGGGTTAAAAGAAACAAATGGAAAGTCTTAAAGTAACAAAATACGCGAAAAATATAACCGCATGCAAATAAAGGACAAAACCAATCCAAGCCTCAGAATGCAGCTAGTTCAGATAAGGTACAAATATATCCTTACATTAAAGGATTACTATGATGCCAACTTTCGAAGAATGATCGAGAGGTTATAGCCACTACTAAAACACAATCCTAATGATATTATATTATTCCATTTTAGCTTGAATATTTTATGTTTCTTTTGTCGTTCATTGCAGACATTTTTGACCGGAGTTGTCCCTCTTTTTCAGAACACGACCATTATATAAGCAATTTGATTAATTTCTTTTAGCTAATGAATAATGTTGCGATGACTTCTAGATACTACAAGCTCAAAGTAAATGCGCAATGATCAAATAGTCTAGAACCTTTGGGTTTGTTTTGTTGTAAAGATTAAAGAGTCTAGAGTTATTGGGGATGTTTTGTTTTAAAGGTCAAATAGTCTTGAATCATTGGGGATTTTATTTTGTGGTAAAAATCATAAGTCTAGAATGATTGGAAACTTTTTGTTGTAAAACTAAAAAAGTCTGGAATCATTGGAGATTTTGTTTGTTGTAAATATCGAATAGTCTAGAATTGTACGGGACTTTTCTGTTGCAAAGATCAAATATTCTATAATAATTTGGGATTTTTTGTTGTAAAATTCAAATTACATCAAGGGCTGCAAGAATGTTTCCACCCAATAATTTCATTTACAGGATGCTCAAATAAAGTTTTAACGCTTGAAATGAAAACAAGAGGATCGGTTGTATATCATTCTCTAAAGTTTTCCAGGAAAACTCGTTTTTGTAAGTGAATCTTTGTAAACACAAATTATTCTTAATGCAATCTAATGCATCCCATCATGCTTTGCGACAACCTACTCATAGCTGACATTTCTTTCCTTTGTTTCTTAAAATTGAGTTTTGATTTTTAACAATTATAGTAAAAAACATTAGGAATTTAAAAGGATTTAGTGACGAAGCTATACAAACATTTCTTTAGAAACTGTGCATGTGTAGGAAGTTGAGTTATAATGTACCTTTCTGCTAATGATGCAAATATCGACATGTAGCAACATATACATATTTAAGAACCGCGAATTATTTTCAAATGTTGAAACACAAGTCTTAAAAACAACAGCTAGTTCAATTTAACTGTTGTGCTTTAATCTAGAAGATATATTTTCCCTCTATTTTGTAGCACATAAAAATGTAAGCAAGTTAGATTTTAAAATGTGTTATTCGTTATTAAGTTCTATTCACGCCTTTGCTTATAATAGCAGCCATTAATTACGAAGTATCTTGTATTCAATAAATCAAACGCCAAGGGTAACAAAAAATGCATTTCTTCTATATAAATTGATATTATTATTATTATTATTATTATTATTATTATTATTATTATTATTATTATTATTATTATTATTATTATTATTATCATTATTATTAGTAGTAGTAGTAATAATAGTAGTAGTTGTAGTAGTAGTAATAGTCGTGGTTGTATAGAAGTAGTAGTTGTAGTAGTAGTAATAATAGTAGTAGTTTAAGAATTGGTAAATTAGAGGAGTATCGTTTCATATATTGCTTCAATATTAATATAACGAGAATATAGAATAATGATTATGAACTGATTTATTTTTAACCAAAACACCCGCGTTATATGTGCTTCTACACTTATCCGCCTAGGGTATGGCGTAAAATTATCTGATTAAAATTGAATTTCATTTGGCGTAATAAACATGTAACGGTCCAACGATACATCGATGCAGATATGAAATGTAGCAAAATAGTAATTAAGATAAGATCTGTTTGTTCATTTCCGAAATAAATTTAGTTTTTGAATAAAAATAATGTCAAGACCTGTGGTTGGTACTGATACCACCGCATGCGCTTTACAAGTTTCATAACAATCTGCACTTAGACTTATAATAACATTTGGCTACATTTAAATTATGCAAACGGCACTCCTTTAAGTCGCAGATATCATGCTTGTTTCCATAGCAAATATGTGCTTTTTCAGCCTGGCTTATTGACTACCTATTATACAACAAGTCGATTAACCATTTAATAATTTTTCCCTTAAACATGTTGATCTCGTATTGCAATCAATGCCAGTAAGAGCTGAAAAAGGATACTTTCATCATGTTTATTGTCATGCTGTAGGCCGTTTCTAGTGTCATAATGATGGCAGTATCAAAGAAATGCAATGCTGTTTGAGTCTGTGGCGTTTCTTTCTTCACGTGCGATTCCAAATTGACCATTTCAAAACCAGACAAAGGCGACTCGGATTTAATATAACAAGTGCTAGAACGAAAGTAAGAAATAATTCTTAGCTGGAAGCCAACACAGTATTATCCGGTGTGTAATAATTAATCCTAATTTTGTCGCCGAGAGGTTTAGTTGTGTGGTTAAGTTAATGGTAAGGTTCAAATATTCTTATGCAGTCAGAACTGTTATAAATGCTGTACAGCTCTTTGATACAGTTAGCATTACCAACATTATAGACTTCCTTAAGGAAGCAATCATCTATCATAAGTTATAGCTTTTATTTTATCACCTTGTTCAGTTTTGTGTTATATATGTGCAGTCGATAGATTTTAATTACCAATCATATGTTTTCGTTATCATTCATTTGCACTGCCCGTTGATCGGTAAACCTTTAATTATTTACCATCATTACCATTTTTATCGCTTTACCTTTAACTGTTTGGTCTCCAATCGCTGGTTGATACAATTTGTTTACCAATTTTAAATAAAAATAATATAAACTTATGTTTGACGCTAAATAGCCTCATAGTACTGGTGCGCCGTAAAATATCAATCAATCAATCAATCAATCAATCAATCAATCAATCAATCAATCAATCAATCAATCAATCAATCAATCAATCAATCAATTATTCAATCAATCAATCAATCAGCAGTACAGTGGGATGTCTTTGCTTCCAAGCAACTCCACTGTGTTAAACATTTACATCAAGAGCAAAACTGGACTAACTTGTTCCTGTTTAAAAAAGTAACAAGATACTAAACTTTTTAAAATGCAACACGGTACTAACTTGTCCCTGCTTCAGAAAGCAACACAGTACCAACTTGCCCCTGCTTCAGAAAGCATCATGGTACTAACTTGTCCTGCTTCAAAACGCAACAGGGTGCTAAACTGTTTTTGCTTCAAAATCAAAAGCAACAGCGTACTAATTGTTTTTGCTTCAAGAAAGAACAGAGTGCCAAATTATCTTTGCTTCAAGAAAACCCTATACTAAATTGTTGTTACTTCAAGGCAATAAGGTACTTAATTGTCTTTGATTTTCCATAATTTGAATAGAAATGAAATAGAAATATAAATATTGTTTGAAAGCTAATTAAGTAAATGGAGTTTTTTTGTCAATTGACTAAACAGATAATGCCTTGTATTTTAAGTATCTTAATAATCCACAAACTCAAAAAATCACAAATCAATATATCTATCCTATTACGAAATCGCTGTGTTCAGTGTAAAGGACCTTTGCCTCTTATAGCGGTTTATATAATAATCTTGCCAATATGACTCTATCATTGTTTACCAGTATAATTGTTCATATTAACCAATATCACACTAGAAGAATCGCAAATGTTGACTGAATTGTATCTTTTTTATTTTAACATGTGAAATCCGGTACAATTAGGACGAGATTACTAAAGCCTTTCATTCTTTGTTAATGCTTCTTGGTGCTTCTGGTGTTTTATATTTACTTTTTTCATCCTAAGCGCACCCTTTGGACATCAGAATTTTATTATAAAATTTTTGTTAACGATTTTCTCCAAGACTACTCCACACTGGCTAAAGTGTCATTATATATGACATTTCTATTCCAACCTAATAAATCATTTTTGTATTGGTAATTCTCAACCTTTACAAACCGGGAGTAAATCGCTCTTTATGCACAAAGAAAACAAATTAACCTGGCCAGTTCAGACTCGTGCACATTCCTTTTTATACTTATTTTGACCTAAGATATAAAACGTGAGTGTCTCATCAAATAAAATAGTCTTATAAACTGCTTTAAACCTCTAATCTTGCGTGTTTCTTTTGTCAGTGTTAATGTCAAGCTTAGGGAACTATATCCTTGAAAAAGTAATTACGAAACATGATGCGGTTATAAGGTTCCGAAGACATAAAGGTTTTCAGCGGACTAGATTTGCAATGCATCTTTAATATATTTAGCAGTTTGGAATAAAATCGACTATATAAAGTAACTTCTCCGGTGGCCTAGTGGTTAGAGAACCTCAACTGAGTCATTCCAAAGACTTAAAAAATATGATACTAACAGCTGCCTCGCTTGGCGCTCACCATTAAGAGGTTAGTGTTAGGACTGGTTAGCCTGGTGCCAGGATAATGTGATTGGGTGGGACATGATGCCACATATCTGAGGCATGATCCCCCAGTACTAGACATCACTATAAACTGTCACACTACAGACATCGTAGAGTTATGACTAAAAAGTTGTTAATAGCTACGTTAAGAATCTAAATCACATACACACACAAACTATACAATTTTTATCGATGCTTAAGGGAATATAATATTTGGCAACTTTCTATAAAATCATTTGATAATTATGTGATGTAACTGTACTTTTAAACTACCTGTACAACATTGAGCACGAGGAGTCAGGTTTATGCAATATTAAAACAAACTATTTTCAACCGGCATTTGATATGACATGTAATCTCATTTTTATCCGTGCTACGTTTAATGACACAAAGTCATTACTTTGAATGTCTATTCATTGACAGTACACATTGAAATGGTTTAGTAGGCTCCGTCATGTATGCTGAACTAGAACGTCTCTACAAATCAAAAATTACTTCATCAAACCTAGACAAACCAATTATTCTGAAGAAGGTGATGAATTTTAAGTGTGTTGAGAAAGTATGATTTGTATCAGACAACGGCCAAAAGTAAAAAGGTCCAGTGCAAATGAATCATTTGTGCAAGATACAAATGGTAATATTAACATATTTTATTTTACCTAAATCCCATTTTTACCATAAAATAATTTCAAATTATATCCTAACACCAGTTATATGTATGATAACTTGCAAACTCCCACCCCCCATCGCCAAGACTTATAAAGATAGTGCCGATTCTTACAGCAATATCCACTGCACTTGTAATCGTCTCCTACAAAGTATAGTTCAAATTAAATTTAAAATATTTGCTTTCATGAAAGAATTAAATTCCCTGTTTGTCAGCTATCATACTTATACCTCATTCAGAAAGTTAAAATATTTACAAACTCGTTCCTGTTGAAACTAACTTTAGAAACATTCATGCATTTTTTTTACCTGGAATACTACTTGAGAGACTGACAGATACGTCCATGCATTTCCTACCTAGAATACGCTTGACGGACTGACATACATCCATGCATTTTCTACCTAGAATATTGCTTGAGAGAATGACAGATATAGTGCTTAAGTTTGTAAACTTATGCAATTAGAATGATAAAATGTTCTGAAATATTTGCAACGTTCTAAAAAAGAACAACAATAAAGCTTCCTTTAATATTGCTTTGTCTGTTTTATAATAGAAAACAAATTGTTAGGCACTTAAATTTGGTGTATTTGATAGTCCCATTCTTTTTTCCTTACGTTTCAAGGTAAAACATCATGTTTAAAAATGTTCTTAGGCTATAAAACATCTAATGTCAGATTTCCATTAAGTAATATATAAACCGGCTTGCATGGACAAGGAAACCTTCCTTATTATCTGCCAATTCATGTGAGACCTATTTTGGATTATGCCACTATTGTCGCTAATAGTAAAGAAGGACAAGTTCTGCATAGGAAATGTTTAAAAAGAGCTACAATTATACACATGAACTTCATAAATACCATTAAAAGCAACGAGCACTTGGCATTCAATCTTCAGGGTAAAGGAAGGTTACAACATATTTCTTGTAGGTTTTTTAAAATTCTTCTCAAATGCAGTGCGTAAAAGAAAAGCTATATTCGTCCAAGTAGTCAAGATTGATATTAATTGTGTTCATTGTCTAACATTGTGTTTAAACAAAGATGCAGCAAAACTGAAGCGCAAATGTTTGTAGTAGTTGAGATGCTGAGGTCTGGAACAGCTTATATGAATCTGAAGTGAATGCACACTGCGTAATTGCTTCCCAAGACAAAAAGTGGCGAAACAATAATGGTGGTATGGTGTTGCAAGTGGGGGAGGGGGAAGTGGCAAGAGGGGTGCGTAAACAAGTCCGCTAATGGGTGCATGGGTTGCGACACTATTAGCCTTTCATACATGTACCAATTCCAATACCATTTTGACCAACTTCTCATCACCAAGAAATGATGCGGTTCATACCTGTCATAGCAGTCACCTTTACACAGCAGTTACCTGGTCACAATGACTATTTCACTCCTCCCTCCGAGCAAATTTCCAATATAAATGGCATGCATATAATTGTCAGCCGCTATCTGAATTGAGTAGCTAGTTGTTTTCTACTCAAACGAGTGTATAACCTTGTATTCAGTGATTGCTGAAGTGCATCAACAGTGATCACTCAAAATAAGCATAACAGTCTGTTTGGTGAACAAAGTATTATTTAGATGACGGAAATTTATGTGAATCGCTTTTTACACAGTTTTAATTTTGTTTGTAATCACTATGTTCCAGTCACATTGTTAGTTTAACTTAATGACGGGGTCGGAAGCGAGGCAATTTTTATTATTAAGGTGGAATGTCGAATCAAAAAACGCTAGCTGGATGATGTTAAAAGTGAAGATGTTATTGAAGCAACAATGAAGGTGTGAAAATGAGAGTGCAATTTCCTCACCTATTTGCTGGTGAATTAAAGTTATTCGGATGAAAAAAAATCTTAAGAGGATGTACGAGTTACATTCCATTTTATAAGGATCAAGAGTATTTCAGTATTGAAATCTACATATAGATGTAGGCGACTTTCTACATGCTTGTCAACCAGATAGTCGGTTTTATGTTTTACATCATATAGATGTAGGCGAATTTCTACATGCTTGTCAACCAGATAGTCGGTTTTATGTTTTACATCATATAGATGTAGGCGAATTTCTACATGCTTGTCAACCAGATAGTCGGTTTTATGTTTAACATCATATAGATGTAGGCGACTTTCTACATGCTTGTCAACCAGATAGTCGGTTTTATGTTTTACAGCATATAGATGTAGGCGAATTTCTACATGCTTGTCAACCAGATAGTCGGTTTTATGTTTTACATCATATAGATGTAGGCGAATTTATACATGCTTGTCAACCAGATAGTCGGTTTTATGTTTTACATCATATAGATGTAGGCGACTTTCTACATGCTTGTCAACCAGATAGTCGGTTTTATGTTTTACATCATATAGATGTAGGCGACTTTCTACATGCTTGTCAACCAGATAGTCGGTTTTATGTTTTACATCATATAGATGTAGGCGAATTTCTACATGCTTGTCAACCAGATAGTCGGTTTTATGTTTTACATCATATAGATGTAGGCGAATTTCTACATGCTTGTCAACCAGATAGTCGGTTTTATGTTTAACATCATATAGATGTAGGCGACTTTCTACATGCTTGTCAACCAGATAGTCGGTTTTATGTTTTACAGCATATAGATGTAGGCGAATTTCTACATGCTTGTCAACCAGATAGTCGGTTTTATGTTTAACATCATATAGATGTAGGCGAATTTCTACATGCTTGTCAACCAGATAGTCGGTTTTATGTTTGACATCATATAGATGTAGGCGAATTTCTACATGCTTGTCAACCAGATAGTCGGTTTTATGTTTTACATCATATAGATGTAGGCGAATTTCTACATGCTTGTCAACCAGATAGTCGGTTTTATGTTTTACATCATATAGATGTAGGCGAATTTATACATGCTTGTCAACCAGATAGTCGGTTTTATGTTTTACATCATATAGATGTAGGCGAATTTCTACATGCTTGTCAACCAGATAGTCGGTTTTATGTTTTACATCATATAGATGTAGGCGACTTTCTACATGCTTGTCAACCAGATAGTCGGTTTTATGTTTTACATCATATAGATGTAGGCGAATTTCTACATGCTTGTCAACCAGATAGTCGGTTTTATGTTTAACATCATATAGATGTAGGCGACTTTCTACATGCTTGTCAACCAGATAGTCGGTTTTATGTTTTACAGCATATAGATGTAGGCGAATTTCTACATGCTTGTCAACCAGATAGTCGGTTTTATGTTTAACATCATATAGATGTAGGCGAATTTCTACATGCTTGTCAACCAGATAGTCGGTTTTATGTTTGACATCATATAGATGTAGGCGAATTTCTACATGCTTGTCAACCAGATAGTCGGTTTTATGTTTTACATCATATAGATGTAGGCGAATTTCTACATGCTTGTCAACCAGATAGTCGGTTTTATGTTTTACATCATATAGATGTAGGCGAATTTATACATGCTTGTCAACCAGATAGTCGGTTTTATGTTTTACATCATATAGATGTAGGCGAATTTCTACATGCTTGTCAACCAGATAGTCGGTTTTATGTTTTACATCATATAGATGTAGGCGAATTTCTACATGCTTGTCAACCAGATAATCGGTTTTATGTTTAACATCATATAGATGTAGGCGAATTTATACATGCTTGTCAACCAGATAGTCGGTTTTATGTTTAACATCATATTGATGTAGGCGAATTTCTACATGCTTGTCAACCAGATAGTCGGTTTTATGTTTTACAGCATATAGATGTAGGCGAATTTCTACATGCTTGTCAACCAGATAGTCGGTTTTATGTTTTACATCATATAGATGTAGGCGAATTTCTACATGCTTGTCAACCAGATGGTCGGTTTTATGTTTTACATCATATAGATATAGGCGAATTTCTACATGCTTGTCAACCAGATAGTCGGTCTTGTTTTACATCATATAGATGTAGGCGAATTTCTACATGCTTGTCAACCAGATAGTCGGTTTTATGTTTTACGTCATATAGATGTTGGCAAATTTCTACATGCTTGTCAACCAGATGGTCGGTTTTATGTTTTACATCATTAGATGTAGGCGAATATCTACATGCTTGTCAACCAGATAATCGGTTTTATGTTTTACATCATATAGATGTTGGCGAATTTCTACATGCTTGTCAACCAGATAGTCGGTTTTATGTTTTACATCATATAGATGTAGGCGAATTTCTACATGCTTGTCAACCAGATAGTCGGTTTTTGTGTTTTACATCATATAGATGTAGGCGAATTTCTACATGCTTGTCAACCAGATAGTCGGTTTTATGTTTTACATCATATTGATGTTGGCGAATTTCTACATGCTTGTCAACCAGATGGTCGGTTTTATGTTTTACATCATATAGATGTAGGCGAATTTCTACTTGCTTGTCAACCAGATAGTCGGATTTATGTTTTACATCATATTGATGTAGGCGAATTTCTACATGCTTGTCAACCAGATAGTCGGTTTTATTTCTTACATCATATAGATATAGGCGAATTTCTACATGCTGGTCAACCAGATAGTCGGTTTTATGTTTAACATCATATTGATGTAGGCGAATTTCTACATGCTTGTCAACCAGATAGTCGGTTTTATGTTTTACAGCATATAGATATAGGCGAATTTCTACATGCTTGTCAACCAGATAGTCGGTTTTATGTTTTACAGCATATAGATGTAGGCGAATTTCTATATGCTTGTCAACCAGATAATCGGTTTTATGTTTTACATCATATAGATGTAGGCGAATTTCTATATGCTTGTCAACCAGATAGTCGGTTTTGTTTGACATCATATAGATGTAGGTGATTTTCTACATGCTTGTCAACCAGATAGTAGGTTTTATGTTTTACGTCATATAGATGTTGGCAAATTTCTACATGCTTGTCAACCAGATGGTCGGTTTTATGTTTTACATCATATAGATGTAGGCGAATTTCTACATGCTTGTCAACCAGATAATCGGTTTTATGTTTTACGTCATATAGATGTTGGCGAAGTTCTACATGCTTGTCAACCAGATAGTCGGTTTTATGTTTTACATCATATAGATGTAGGCGAATTTGTACATGCTTGTCAACCAGATAGTCGGTTTTTGTGTTTTACATCATATAGATGTAGGCGAATTTCAACATGCTAGTCAACCAGATAGTCGGTTTTATGTTTTACATCATATAGATGTTGGCGAATTTCTACATTCTTGTCAACCAGATGGTCGGTTTTATGTTTTACATCATATAGATGTAGGCGAATTTCTACTTGCTTGTCAACCAGATAGTCGGTTTTATGTTTTACATCATATAGATGTAGGCGAATTTCTACATGCTTGTCAACCAGATAGTCGGTTTTATTTCTTACATCATATAGATGATAGGCGAATTTCTACATGCTTGTGAACCAGATAGTCGGTTTTATGTTTTACATCATATAGATGTAGGCGAATTTCTACATGCTTGTCAACCAGATAGTCGGTTTTATGTTTTACATTATATAGATGTAGGCGAATTTCTGCATGCTTGTCAACCAGATAGTCGGTTTTATGTTTTACATTATATAGATGTAGGCGAATTTCTACATGCTTGTCAACCATATAGTCGGTTTTATGTTTTACATCATATAGATGTAGGCGAATTTCTACATGCTTGTCAACCAGATAGTCGGTTTTATGTTTGACATTATATAGATGTAGGCGAATTTCTACATGCTTGTCAACCAGATAATCGGTTTTATGTTTTACATCATATAGATGTAGATGAATTTCTACATGCTTGTCAACCAGATAGTCGGTTTTATGTTTTACATCATATAGATGTAGGCGAATTTCTACATGCTTGTCAACCAGATAGTCGGTTTTATGTTTTACATTATATAGATGTAGGCGAATTTCTGCATGCTTGTCAACCAGATAGTCGGTTTTATGTTTTACATTATATAGATGTAGGCGAATTTCTACATGCTTGTCAACCAGACAGTCGGTTTTATGTTTTACATCATATGTTAGCTGATAATCAGTTATCAGATGCGTGCTTTGTCAAGGTGCATAAAACGAAATAAGATCGATGATTTTATTATCGTAAGTAAGCATAACACAATAATCTTGTATGGAGCATAAATTTGGGGTATAAAAAAATATACACGATTATGTTGAATAGTACACATAAATTATTGATAACGTACTACTACTACTACTAAAACAACAACAACTACTACTACTACTACTACTACTACTACTCTTTCACAAAGACAACGACTATTAATTTTGAGTTTTGATTATACCTCAGAGAAGAATACGTATCATTATAATTACTAACATGAGATCCGTCGGTATTTTAGACACTGGTTTTGACGTTAACCCATTTCTTTGCTAACAATAAATTCGACGCAGCTCACCTATTTCAGTCTTTTGTAGGCAATGCATGCTATATTAAGACCACGTCTTAAAAGACATTCACATTGCATTCTATGTGCATAGCCTGCAACTGGATGGAAAATGTACTATCCCGTGTTATTGATACAGGAACAAATTCTGCAGCATTTGACAGAATAATTAACTGCCAAAGGCATTCTACTTAAATGAAACACTTTTTTCGTCGCGAAAGAAGATTGCCTGGAAACCTGGCGCTGGAAGAAAATAACACATTGAATCCGGCAGACAGTCACATGATATTTAGGTGCAAAGCAAGGCCAGCTCATTGTGGTTAGGAGATCTAATAAATCCCATTATTATCATGGTAAGTTGACATGATGGATCTATATTTCACTAGGATTTAAATTGTAAATTAAAGTCACCAATCCTTGCCAACAAACAAGAGTTTGTTTAGATAATTTAAAATTTTGTAGGAAATTTGCATGACGAATCACATGCGTGCGCTTCGATACCAGCTCCTTCGTGAAAAGACACAAAAAGTATATAAGCAATATTTAACTTGCTTTACTTAATAGTATCATAACACATTGTACGTGAGATATTACATAGTAATGTATGTATTAAACAATGTAAAGGGGAATGTAACTTTATTATGCACTACTCAGATTATTGAGTGTTTCTAGTGCTCTATGTATATAATTTCGCAGATGTATAACCTCGGCTGTTTGATCGGTATTCAGTAATTTAAAATTATTCAACTTTCTAAAAAGGTTTTGAGACGTTTTCGCAGAAGAGATGTTTTTGCTACGCACTTGTGGAGAGAGAGAGAGAGAGAGAGAGAGAGAGAGAGAGAGAGAGAGAGAGAGAGAGAGAGAGAGAGAGAGAGAGAGAGAGAGAGAGAGAGAGAGAGAGAGAGAGAGAGAGAGAGAGAGAGAGAGAGAGAGAGAGAGAGAGAGAGAGAGAGAGAGAGAGAGAGAGAGAGAGAGAGAGAGAGAGAGAGAGAGAGAGATGATAGAGGAACTGAGATTGGAATTTGTTTGGACCTATCTTGACTAAACTATTGCCATACAAGATAAATCAGTTTTGTCATATTTAAAGGCATTGCTGAACTACGTTTATCTTACAAATAAGTTCTTGTAAAATTCCGTTTCCTTTAGAATAAATGAATTAGTAGATGTTCATATGCCGAAATTTTCCCCTACTTTCGTCAGTGAAGGTTTTGGCACAATTCATAACCACTGATCAGGCGAAATTTATCCTGTACGGATAGTTCTAGGACGCTTCTGATATTTTGATATGTGAGTGAAAACAAATAACGAACATGTTTAATTGAAAACAATATAATCAATGATTTATTTCGTCTTTGAAAATCAGTTGAATGAATCTGACCTTCAGAATACTATTTCGTCAGTTTCCGTCAACAAACAATAAAAAACAAGACCTCGTGTCTCTTAAATAACGTTTTGATATTTAATTATGAAAAACAAACAAAACATCTTCTATTAATCATATATACAAATGTAGAGCATGGGGCATAATTAAATAAAAAGCAAATAGTTATAGACTTTCTAATAAACCGTAAAGGCTGGCTATCCTTATTGTACACAAATTTCAGATAACTCTGTTGTCAGCTCTAGCATGTCTTGACGTATCAATTATTGTTTTAATCTCGCGTGCTATGGAAACAGTTTCAGGATCTTTGTCTCACATACAATCCTATTACTGTACTTACTAATCGTAATTAATTTGTTCCATCCTGTTAAAACAATTTAAAGTCTGAATTGAATTTGGAATCAAAATAGGTTTCCATATTAGATATTGACGAATTTCGGCGTAGTGAAGAAAACTGATAATGCTAAAATATTAGAGACTCCGACAGATATTTGGTCCTTTAGCGAATATGTTATTATGAGTTTTCGGCTTTGAGAAGTTTCGTTGTTCATACAAAAATGTTATACAAAAACGTATTAGTTTCACTCTGTTGCTATCAATTACTATGGGCCAAAGAAAACCTCATGATTCAATTCCCCAACTCACCACATTAAACCACCAGATAGCAAACTTATTACGTGTTTTTGAACATTATTAGTTCATTGTTATACATACTGATCTATTGGACTTGTTTAATTTATTGCAAGTACAAGAATTCTACATTAGCACCTAGTACCGTTAGAAATTTAAGCTAGTAAAATCTCATCCAGGTTGAATCTCTCAATGTAGCACATCCCGCCTCTTTGGTAGATAAACCATTGTGTTACATGTGTTTTGATTGGTTTTCACTGTTTGGTTGTTTTTGTTGTTTTGTTGTCGTTGTTGCTATGTTTCTTCTTGCGTTTGTTTCAGATGCACATAAACACGTTATTGGCTTTAATATGCAGAGAAAATGGGACCTTAGTTCCTTTCACAAGGACAAACATATACAACTGTCGATGACAGTATGTGACATGTATTAAAAGGATGTTTGCTTCAATTTGAGTTCAAGACCCAATCTCGTTTACAAATTTAGAAAGTTCTGGAGGAGAATTTGTGACCCACATTCCTCTGATTGTATTGTGTCTAGGTTAATTGAAATTAGTATAAAAGATTGTGGCAAGAAATATTATTAATTCATTTTTAAAGTTTATTCTTTTGAAACATTTACTCTTGTGTTCAGATATAATTTGAGAGGAATCAATGATTTATATTATTCATTGGAACTACAAGGTAGTAATTAACCTTTGCACTAAAACACTATTTCATGATTACTGAATTCAGTAAAAGGCAATATGGACTATATCGTTGTAATACATAAATACTGTTCGTGCATGAATATCATTAGAGTCAATCTTGGAATGCATTAGAGATACTACATAGTTTGGATTTGTTGCAGAAAATTTAGGATTATTTGGGATTTAATTAACAATTCATTAAATTAGTCTTAAATTGTCACTGTGTAAAATAGAGAAATGCATTATTGTTCATTTTATTTGGTTTTGCATCCATCTGTTGCTTAATTTAGGACCACATAGTCGTAATATACATTTCTCACACGTAATGAAAAATTGTTTTGTTCTTCTTGCAAACAGCTGATCTCATTTCCAATTCTGCCTGATATAGAATTCATTCCTGTCTTTGTACTTATACTTGCATATTGCAATGAAACAATTGTTCCTAACCCTTTTCTCAGAACTTTTAATAATAATAATAATAATAATAATAATAATAATAATAATAATAATAATAATAATAATAATAATAATAATAATAACGACAATGAAACCGTAAAAATGAAGGTAGGTAGATATAAGCAAAAATTTGCATCAAGGATAAAACAAATAATTGGCTGCAATTTAAATAGACTGCAACGGAATGGTTGCATTGTTTTTATTTAGGCCAAACTTCCCAGGACGGTTCATATATTATACTATTGTATATATATTTGAATATGCTGAAGTCCCAACATTCTTGAGTTATCACTATGGCATTTACTAAAACTCCTCTGAATGAATTCATAATAACTCCAAAATAATATTTTAGTTTAAAGTCAATGAGCGCTTTATAATGAATAATCCATGCATATGATTCCTTTAAATCAAATCTAAACACAACATTAAATATATCTGAAGACTGAATTAAAACAATAACGAAATATGAGCTAGGTTTCAGAATATTGTTCGACTCTCATTGTATACATCTTCATGATTCAATTACAACTGTAGCTTAACAACCTACCTGACAATTATCCAACGACAAAGGTTCATTTTATTGTACGCAAACTTAAATGAATGACCTATTTATAGCTCATTGGAATATAGTCATGACCCAAAAGTTGGAGACTGAACATAGATGTACGTAGAAATAGTATACTGTATAATTTGGTGCGACTGATAATCTTAGTACTATGCAGTGGCAACAGTGAATTAACCTCCTATATTATCTAAACTTGATGCTGATCGTAGATGAGGCTCCGACGGGTTCACATATGTAATTTACGCTCGTGTTATCTAAGGATAAATTCATTTGGTATTGAAGGCTTTGACCTATACTAGTAGTGAAAATCTGAAATGCCCATAACGATACTACTTTCAGATGTGGAAATATACCTCAATATTTTGCAGTGTTAAATTTTAGTACAGACACAACCTGAATGACACTGCTAATATGGTTGCTAATATGGCACAAGGATATCGTAGACTGGCAATTAATGTAATAGCTACACGATGTGATTTGCATGGAATTAGGATATTTCTATTTTAAATCGAATTCATTTCGATTTGTACTGTTGTGTGCTGCCTGCAATCAACACCGCTTCTGTTCCCTCCAGCTCATACCGAGTCATTTATAGTCTAATAACACAACGAACTGAGACGTTACTTCACTAAATCTATTACGGTTTTTTTTTTCATTATTTAAGACAAAAATGCCGATAAGGGAAATTACTACGAAACAGTAGTGATCTGATCTGTAAAATGCTCTTACGGGTTTTGAAAAGCAGATCCGGCAAGAAATAGATTTGCTTTAGTGAAAGTATATAACTTAAGTTCGTATCATCTGAAATCGTTATTAAAGTGCCAGGTTGTCGTCTAATAAGGAGAATTATGTTGTCGTTTTGATCTTGGTATTAAATAATATAGAATATAATTAATGAAACCATAATTACATTTATAGAGACATACAGAGGTCCTAGCAACATTCCATGAAGCGATTCAGATTCGTACATGAATTGTTAGTTCGATCACTATAAAACCAAGGATGTTCTTTACGTACTGAAGCTCTTTAAAGATCATATGTTATTCGAGGTGAAGTGGCTTTTGGCAATTAAAGTTGAAAAAAGTGATTGTTATACATGAAATGAAACTGAATCCTAGCAGATCCCGAGTACCTTTTAAGCTGAATGACTTTTATCTATTGTAAAGAGAAGTAACTCGTATGTTGTTTTTTTTTTAGAGGTATTAAGTGTGGATTGTATGTATTATGTTTATGATGCATGAAGAAAATAAATGTAATTATGGATTTCAGTTGTGTTTATTACATGAATAATACTGTGCAATATGAGCAATAGTTCCAGAAAACTGGAATTTTAGTCAATATAAAAACCAATTTTCCTGGCCATAAAGTACTGTCCAACATTTGTGTTACATAAATGGTAGAAACCAAACTTCAGAATTGAAAATCGGCGACATAGTTTATGAGTTGTACAAATATTACACATGAATAAGGTATACATGTTCATAAAAGTTCACCTGTTACTTTAGAGGCAAATGTTTCCAGGTAAATAACGAGAGTAAGGAATACTCATATCCAGGAAAAATAAATACGTTTTGTGGAGAAACCGTCTGTACAGATGGGATTAGATCTATCAATGAAGCAGAGAAAGAAGAAATAGAAGAAAGTACAATATATACTACGGAATTAGATGCTTCCAGCCTTGGAACATAACTTGAATAATTTTATATGAGAGATTATAAAGGGCGTTCAAAAACTGTTAACTACAAACGTTTGATTATTAATGACCAAGTTGATAGCATGATTTCGAATCAATGCCTGCAGCAAATTTAAATCACAATGATAGATTTACATAAATTGGTGATCGATGAATGGATATTCGTTTGATATAATGGCTAAAACTATCGTTACTAGAAATTAACGTGGAAAGCTAAAACGTTTGACCTTTATTTGAGGGCATGACTGCAATGCATGCTATCTATATAGACAGAAACTGCTTTTAACTCAAAAATCTGTTAATGTTCAGCTCGATTTCATATATTAGAATCTAATTTTGTACTTTTAATTCATTGTGAACTTTGCCTACACTGAGAAATGTTTAACTGTTATAGCTTTTTAGAATACGTTACTAAAAGACATCCAATAAATGGGTTTAATTTATGTCTAGAACATATAAGTGCTTTGCTCGTGGAAAGATGAAATTGATGGTTTGCATGAATATTTTTTATGTAAAGGACGGTTGATGCCAAGTAATCATAACAAAGATACATTTTTCAGTATATTTTTAAATTTTCATCTGACGGGAAGAAATAAAATGTTCTCGTTGCCAATTTAAGTAAACTTTGGGTTCAGGTAATCTAAGGAACACAGATATCTCATATAGCAAGAAATAACCATTAACTGTTAAGGATTTATTTGCCTAATAATTAAATAAAAAACTAATAATAATAATAATAATAATAATAATAATAATAATAATAATAATAATAATAATAATAATAATAAATTATTATTATTATTATTATTTATTATTATTATTATTATTATTATTATTATTATTATTATTATTATTATTATTATTATTATTATTATTATTATCATTAACTACAAGGTGGATTAGTTGTTCCTTGCAGTTTTTTTTTAACACATTCACTATTTCTTTTTACCTAACAACAACTACTTCTTAATTTATAACGACCAAATCAAAATTCATATTTTATGAAACATTGGAAGATAGTTGCAATGTAATATTAAAAAGATAGAGACCAAATATTGTTTTAGCAAAGGTTGATGTTGTTTATAAATATAATAAAAGTCTAATTAGTATTAAAAATTAAAATAAAAGTCTTTTCAGTATAGTTAATATGTGTAGTTATTACATATGTATTTAAATTTAGAGATGTATACAAATATTTTGTGTTAACAATGGCATGAGGTTGTTTCAAAGATGTACTTTGTCATGCCAATATTTTTTAAAATCCAAATATTGATAATATTTGGGATCTTTTTATAATTATCATGACAGTCATAAAATAATAATAAATAAAAAAATGATACATATCCACATCCATCTTTTGAAAAGATGCAAAATTACGTCTTTCAGTCTGTCTTCCTGTTTCTATTTATCTGTCCTTCCATTAGTAATATATCTTTTTTACCTCTGAAGCCACAAATTTAACACTTGGCAGATGATCGCAGTCTTTATACTATGCACAGGGTTTCTAAAATATTAGTTATGACTCTGGTATGGGACCAGTTTCTGGTGATAGTTATGTTTTTAAACTTAGAGATTTGAAGTCTTGTATACAGAGATATAAAAATTGGTTTGTGTCATCTTCAAGGCCTGTGTAATAACATACATGCATTGGTCATTTAGATCGCACTCTCGCACTCTCTGCCCCAGGGGTGGTCTTTGTAAGCAAGATTCCACTGGAGCACAACTTTAAAACTGTTGAGATCCCAATCCATTACATATATACAGGTTAGGATATATAAGTTTGAAGGACATGAAACGGAACCAGACATAGTGGAATATCCAACAAAGACCATGTGTCATGTCTCTTTGGTTGTTGATTTTCTCCAAAGTCGTATTATGGAATGAAGTTGTGATCGCTATCTTTAACGATTCATTGATTGAAGAACTTGAGAAGAAATTATACACAATTTCAGCACTGACCCCTGAGGAAGAAAACTTGCTCTTGGATCATTACTCGGAACTTTTGAGATTCCCAGCTGGAAACTGTTCAGATCGCCATCCTAGAACGATATATACATTTAACGGGCACAAGAGAAGATATGCACTTGGACATCCAACAAATATCCTGGGTCATGCACCTAGAGTGAAGAACTTTTCCTTAGCTCATGACTTGAAAACGGAAGATTCTCACCAAATAACCACACATACACTGACTTTATATGATAATAAAATGCACATTTGCAGTAATTAAAAATGTTCTTCTAGATTCGGCTATGTCCCTATATATTGTAAAATAGTAAGGCCTGTAAAGGAAGAACACGGGAAAACGTCGATAAGAACGACCGACTCGCGGGAAGCTACTGGCACCCATTCGGACATGTTCCTATTGGCCGATCCTGAGATTTTAACCTAGGTGGACAGAGGTGAGACAGCAATGATTGGTAAAGGCAAGGATGTTAGAACACGGCTACCCAGAGGCCCCCCATCCCCCCAAAAACACTGTCACAGATATCAGGAAGAATATGTGCATAATGATACAAAGAGTGTGTGCATACCATGTTTAATGTCTATTCTCAAGGTCAAGGTCAAGACAAGAACATTTTTTGTCGTTTTAAATTATATTACTATTAAAGTATTTATGCACCAATCTTATAATATGAACAATTATGCTAAATCGACATCCTTCCATCACTGTGTTAACATTGCTTGTCTAACCCATAAGTTTGTGACACCTAGAGAAATTTCATGAAATACTTCACATGTATATATAACAACTCAACGATGCGTCATATGTCATGTTTAAACCAATCCCTCCCCCGCATTAGTTTAAGTACACAGCCAGGCAAGGGTTCATTTTCTTTTCTGGAGGAGACCGATTAAGAGGCTGGAAGGTATTTTAATGAAAGTGAAATTAATTATATATCATAATTAAAAGTATACCATATTAGTGAATTCATTCGTAAGATTAAGGTTACAACCAAGGAATTTGTGCTCTCTGTCTATTTGCAAGCATAACATTTGAATTAATGAAGTTTTTTGACATACACCTTTAACCTGTTATATACCTGTATTTCACAGTCCTTAAGTATTCATCATAATACCCTCTGCCCCCATGGCAATGGTCGAAACCTAGAGAAGTCATTGGCCTTTTTCCGTATCTAGGCTGTCATATTTAACTACTTATTATATTTTGATGAAAGCTTTTCTCGGTTTTACACCTTGTTTTGCATATGGCAGGTTTAAGGCTCTAAATCAAGATTGCTGGTAGAAAAAAAGGCAAGAGACTGCATATAATATGCAGTGTGGTATCTTTGGTACTTAAATTATGAGGTTTTGGTACCATCTGCAAAATTAAAATTGGAAACAGTGAGAGGGTCATTCTTAAAACTTTTATCATCAACCCATGATACACTGATGTGAAATTTCGAGAGTGCTTTAAGTATGTGCATCTTACCTACCACAATTGCATTATAATTTTCACTAATTTTCTGTGCATGCTTCTATAGCGGTATGGTATTATCAATGCATATATCAATATAGAATGCAGACATACTGCGTTTCTAAGGATTTCATTTCGAAAATAGCTATCCATAACTTCCATATGACACAAATGTTGCTGTCAAAGGAACATTTCACAGGAACATACTTGTGCAATAGGCCAGGAATATGGTTAGTGCTCAAACTGCTTGGACATTAGATAAAGTGAGACATGAAATGTACAATGTCATATTGTTTATTTTTCATATGACCTGCCTGAACTTGTGAAGTAGCAAAAACTTTAAATGAGAAAAGGGACCAAACATTTATTTTGGCAGAGAAGAAAGTGCACGTTGGATTTTTTTTTTTACAATTTTGTTACTAACACCTCAATCAAATGAGTATTGTGAGCTAATACAATTAATATAATAAATATTTTATTCACAAATCAGAGCTATAGTTTTTTTCAAGCTATTCGAAGGACTGAAATTGTCACTTTGAGGATACAATAATCCCGTCCCCAACCGCTTCTGAAAGTTAATGAGCAGACCCAAGGTTTATTTCAACAAGGGAAAAAGCTCTGAACCCAGTTTTATCTGCAAATTAATTTTATATTCTGTGTTTACCTAGTAAGCCGTAATTGATTGTTTTAACGTATGCCTCATTAACCCCAATAAATTTCACTTTTTTCTTGACAAATAGACATGAGTTGCGACCTGTTCAAAATATTTCCTGCTATACTTTCATATCAATAAGCTGGAGGTATATGTTCTGCTTGTAATGATCAAATTGTGTTCCATTTCCATGATGAAACTCTTATAAAGCTTTCCTCATTTCATTACACTTGAATTATGAGTGAACTTGGAATTAAAATGTGTTTATCGTATGTATAAAGGAATGGAATGCTCATCCATTGGATATTATAATTTGAGAGAGAGAGAGAGAGAGAGAGAGAGAGAGAGAGAGAGAGAGAGAGAGAGAGAGAGAGAGAGAGAGAGAGAGAGAGAGAGAGAGAGAGAGAGATAACGTTCAAGCTGTAAATCTTTGAAACGAGAGGCACGATCTAATTACACACAAAACCTTATTGGATTTATTCACTACTTTAAAGCTACGTGTAAAAACTGCTTACATCAAGCATATATATATTATTTTGTATCAAAACTATTTCTTGCAATGGGCGACATCTGTAGATAGCCTTTTAGTCTTTTATTATCACACAAATTAATGTGAAAGCATAACATCCACACACACCGCTGGCACCTTAGATTACCAGTTTGGTTATCGCGTGACCTTGTTTTGCGTCGATAAGATTTATAATTAGACGAGAAAAGCCCTACACAAATTGAAGATTGACCGTCTTGTTTGATCCAACACAAGCTTAATTTCGACGCTTTTCGACATTTCGAATCTAACATAAAACATAAAAGAAAGGAATTTGTCTTGAAAATGTATGCATGCTTCTTTAAAGCCAAAATGTCTCCGTTTTCGTACATTTAACCGTTTTCCCGATATCATGTTTTCTATTGAAGGGAATGAATTATTAATAATAAAACTGTCTGATTTTGGCAATTCCTTTTTAAAAAAACAATCACGTTGTTAGGTTTAATCAACTTTGAAATATTCTAGTTAGAATTAAGAGGTGCCACCTCTTAATTCAATCATTAAACTCGTCCATAATCCCTTCATATTCGTGCGTGCTCCAAAAGTAGTGATGCACTCGATAAATCTCGTTAGAGAGTAATCTAATAACAATTTAATAACAACATTTGCATACAGCAGAAAAAAAAATAATTCTAGAGGCAATGAAGAGAGGCAGACCCGCTTGTATTGTGCGGATCTCAGAAGAAAAAGTGAGCATGAGATAAAAATAAGACCGAATATTGGTGATCATCTGGGGCGCTGAAACACGATTTTGAAGGGCAAGCCTGTGCTGAAGACAAACCCAATTGTTACAGATTTTCTTATTAATTGGTAATGAACATTAGTTATGCATTTAAAGAAAAGATACTCGTAATTGCTAAGCCGATAATGTATCATATCAAACTGAAAATGAAATTAGCTTTTTACATAAGGATCACCTACCATATCTGACAGCGTGGTGTTGGCTCGCTATGTTTGCAATGGTGATGTCATCAAATTTTGTGTTGTAGCTTTCGACTGACAGCAGTTAATGTGATGAAAGACAAAACTTATTTTGAAGGAAAATCGTCACAGATACATTGCAGATTAGGTATTACAACAGTAACGTTTGAAAACTAAATGGGAGTGCCAGTGTATATAACTTTAGCTCCGTGACGATGAAACATCAAACAAGTAGACTAATAAAGTTAAACAAACAAGAAAGTTCTAATTTAGCAGACTATATATTGTTACTTATATGTAATTTAATTTCTTGTGTGTTAGTTTTAAAATCTCTTTACTTTATTTTATATTACGTTATTGCAATGATAACTTTATTTACTGAATCTGACTCTTTTTTCGGTAAATTCTGTTTTCTGTTTTGATCTGATAAACACGCAGTTGATTACTACATTTTTATTGTTTGCTCACCTTGGTTGAGAGGCTTCTAAACATTGAGTACAAATGGTTGGTTATTACTAACGTCAGCCTTTTTATTACTCATTTCCAGCATAAAAATTTGATTTTTTGGATAGGGCAAATTTAGGCTACGAGCTAAATGGCACTTCTTTTTAACGCTTTTTCAAATTATTGATCACGTAGTCTCGTTATGTGAGCCATCTTGTGATCTTAAATCGGAGTTGAAAACGTAATTTCTAGAGATTTTGTCAGTCGTAAGATAATGACTTCAGAACTCAGAGATATTTTGTGATGTTGCCATTATAGTTAATTTTCGTATTTAAATAATAACCTGGAAAATAATATTCTTCATCGAAATTCTTGGACAAAGACATTTATTAAAAATAATTTGGAATTCTAAAGCCGGAATATTATTCTTGATTAATTAAACTAAACAAGGAACTGTTAACACGTCAACACAAAGCAAATTATAGAAGAGATTAAAGCTTTCTATATTAGAACTTTACCGGGATTCGAACTTGGATTCATTAAGACTTTGTAGTGAGAGGACTTATATATTTAGATTCCAGGATTAATTTTGGATTATATTCACAAACTGTAAGTCCTTTTTCTGATTTTTTTTCAGGTTAAGAAATTATTTGGTTAAAATTTACAAAACTCACTCTTTTATTTGTTACTTTGTAAAAGCCTAGTCACGTAACAATATCAAGCATAATACTTTGATGTAGCATTTACATTATGTCTGAATTAGTTTTCTTTGTTCACATGAGTATACACATTTAAATGAAACGATAATCGCTTACTCAATAAGCAAATTATTTGCTAATAAAACAAATCAAATTGCGAACTGTACAGACCGATATCTGCTGTCGCCGAATGCGGCAGGTCAGGATCTATGTTGTTTGCAGTTTGACGTGACTTGTAAGTGAATACATACTTTAATAAGCAATGAAATTCTAAAATATTTTCGTGACTACTTGGAACAATCTGATGCAATTTGTTTTCATTGGAAGAAATACTGTCTTACTGTTTCCTCATTTTAAATCAGTAATTTTGACCAATGTGCGCATAGTGATTTCCCTCGGGAAAATCTGTATGCATCAATTTCACATAGTTTGCATTTTGTAATCATAAACACGCACACAAATTTGATATTTTCTTTCTACTGAAATAATAACTTAACATTTATGCAATTAACAAAAATATAGTTTATGCTTATGGGAACGCTTCATAATAAAAGCTTGGACGGGAAAATCTGATCTAGTCCAATGATCACAGTATGTCCATTAGGGTTAATTCCTGCTCGTTGAGTTTGATGATAATAAATAATAATTATTAACCAAGCAAGTTGTGCTTTAAAATCTTTCTATGATGATGTTTATTTAATGTAAAAGTTAAATATAACAATCCATCTTCAAAAATGTGCCCGAATATCTCATAACGGGTTAATGGAAAAAGGAAACAATTTTTAAAACTTTACATTCAACGCCGTTTCAATGAATCGCAATAAAAGAACGGATACAATCAAGATGCGGTTAATGCGAAATACATTAGCACACCCCATGAAGCGTACAAATACAATCTTGATCACGATATTGCGAATTACTGATAAAATAAAGTGACTGTGGGTATCCTGGAGGTCTACTACAATCATTTTGTATTGTTTCATTCAATAAATAAAATATCCTTTTTGAATGCATTGTCTTTTAAAAGTTTGAATATTACAGTAACATTAATTTAGCACCGAATATCCAGTGTCCTGAATATCCAATTTATTTTCTTTATATACATTTAAAAAAATTAATTTTACAATGGGGCTACTGTGGATAAAGGACTCTACAGACATCATCTTTACTAAATATTACCATCTCCTCTCATTCCCCATGAGTTTGACTCATCTGAGCTCAGCGAATGTGATTATGTTAGAAAGCTTGCCAGTAGCTTTCAGTGGGTAAGTGGTTCTTTCTGGGGTTTTCCCTGGGTTCTTCCTTCCCCAGCTATACTGAAGGCCATGTATATAAGCTATCGTGCACTGCGAAATGGGGTTAAAAAAAAACAACAATAACATGATTGGCACTAAAATCTTAAAATTTGATCACTGTTCTTAAGACAATAATAAGCAACTGTAATTACGGCTCAGGAGGTAACAATATGCACTGGAATTAAAGTGTCTTGTAGAATTTATCACCGTAATAATATGGATATTGAATACTCGTTACCATTGTAATGGATAAAGATATTGTAATTTTCTTCACTATAATGAATAATGATGTTTTATAATATTTATCAGTGTAACAAATCATGATTTTTCTAGTTTTTATCTGTATAATGAATACGTATATTGTATAGTTTTTGTGTAATGAATACAGATATTATAAAGTATTTATCAGTGTAATGATGTTTTTAAGTCTTTATCTGTATAATGAATTCAGATATTGCATCCATTTAGGCTTTATCCGTGTAATGAATACGGATAGTATAGCCTTTATACGTAAAATAAATACGGATACTCTATAGTCGTTATTGTAATAATGAATAAGGATTTTGTACAGTCGTTGTAATGAATACGGAGATAGTACTGTGTTTATTAGTTTAAAGACTACGGATAGTTTGCAGTCATTGTACTGATATTGTACTGTTGTTGTAATGAATAAGGATATTGTACAGTTTTTATGAATTTATAGACTACTGATATTGTATAGTCTTTGATCGCATAACGAACAAGACCATTTCGATATATTATTGTGAGATATTGAAATATACCAGTGAGAGAAAAATTTATCGCCAGTGTTGAGGTCACTTTGGAAACTATATTCGTTTCAGGAAATGCATCTGCCTCGATGCATAATCTTCAAACAACCTGTATTTCCATATTTAGGTCTCTCTCTCTCTCTCTCTCTCTCTCTCTCTCTCTCTCTCTCTCTCTCTCTCTCTCTCTCTCTCTCTCTCTCTCTCTCTCTCTCTCTCTCTCTCTCTCTCTTAAGAAAAGAGTACAAAGGTACAACTCCAAACGCCAAATATGGACTTCAGGCATTACGCTTTTTTCTAATTTGTTTTCTACATTAATCATGGAAACTGACACTGCTTGATTTTTCATGACCTGCTGCTTCGTTTCACCCATACAGTACACATGTAATGCTCTACGACAAATGGTATGCTTGTGTAAAATATCTCTTGATTAAATGCAGTAATAAACGTTATAAAGTAGCAATTATAACTCGATTCCCAATCTTGTGTCAATTCACTGGATAAATTGGGTTTTGATTAGTGTTGATTGTAAACCAAAACTAAGCAGCAATGCAAAATTTGTCGTTTATATCAATGTAGTAACGCAGCCATTAATTGCATTATGACAGTATAGAGATAATTCGTGCAACTCAACAGTTGTTGCTTTAAAAAAATTAATATAATACAAAATCATCTCAGGAAGAGGTAATATTTGTATTATTACGAGTGGTTTCCCACTTGTGACAATCAAATGTTTCCACCTCACTTGTGGTATTCATCCTATATAAAAGTCATATCTGTATGTATAGGATTTATCGGTATAATGAATAGGGATACTTAAAAGTCTTTTTCTTTGTAATGAATAGGGATACTTAAAAGTCTTTTTCTTTGTAATGAATAGGGATACTTAAAAGTCTTTTTCTTTGTAATGAATAGGGATACTTAAAAGTCTTTTTATTTGTAATGAATAGGGATACTTAAAAGTCTTTTCTTTATAATGAATAGGGATACTTTTGAAGTACTTTTAGTTTTTTTCTTTATAATGAATAGGGATACTGAAAAGTCTTTTTCTTGATAATGAATAGGGATACTTAAAGTATTTTTCTTTATAATGAATAGGGATATTTAAAAGTTTTTTTCATTATAATGAATAGGATTATTTTATATACAGCCTTTTGTGCTGATATTTAGTGTTAGTGAAGTAAAACCTAAATCTCGGAATAAATAATGAAAATGCAACAATTAAAGATTTTCACTGTATGACTGCGTCATATTCATCCCGTTATTTCTGCATATCTTTGGTTTCTTTGAGCAGCCGTAATAAATTAAAAGTTATTTCTTTACATTTTTGAGGAAGCATATTTAAAAATTGGGATTTCGATTAACTAATCGGAAAACCATAATTTTGGACGTTTAAGCAAAACTTAGAAAAGGAGCAAGAATAGATAGGGTATATGGCTGGCATGTATATTTAATTTCAATTTTTTGTTAGTTTTTGATTATATGCTGCGGGGTTTGTAAAATTATATGTTGTAGCTTACTGTGTCCAAAATCAAATTCTACCTGACCAAAATCATTGACTTTTTTGTTCTGTAAATAACAAATACACAATTAAGATTTTTGCTATAAAAGCGGGTTTAATATTATAATCATTATCAATAGAAGAAAGCATATTATGTTAGTCTAAGTGAGAGACATTAGGTTCACCGTGTTCTTTATTATAATATTAGTTACAGACCTTGTCTAATTATAGCTTGGATTGTTCTGGAAATGATCTTTTCCCTTACAAATGTGTTCCTTTTAGTGTCTTAGTTTTTAATATAATCTTGCTTATCAATAAATAATTAATTTTTGCTGTAAGACCTTAAAGCAGAATCATTGTTGTGTTCAGCATTTTGATTTGGGTGTAATTATTTATTCAAATTCTTCTTTTATGGAAATATAAATTGCTCTATGTCATTCTTGGAAAGAGATTTTAACCTGGAATTATACGAATTTAAACAAGGAAAAATTGTGATTCAACAAATGATTGTTAACAAATCATTAAAATTCAAGTCTTTCACACATTAATATATTAGAGATTACCGGCAACTACAGGCACACAAACACCATCAGCGTTGGAAAGTATATGGAATACCATTCAAGTGTTTTCAGAACTTTATTCATTAGGACTTGTGCGAGTAATTATATGATTATATGGCAATGAATTCGCAATACTATAAACTTCCTTTTAATATTTTTACTTTGTATTTTAGTTTTATTTCTGTCATATATCATCATCTCTTTATCTGAACAATTTAATTTGAAATTCGACTCAAACAAGCATAACTGTAGGCATATATAGGAACATGGGCTGTAGGAAATCTAGTTGAAAGACATTGACTGAAAGACCATATATACAAATGTTTGGGACTTATAAATTATATCATTCTCAAATGCGTATTGATCACATAAAACAGGTATCTGCATCTATAACATATTAATTGCATACAGGCGTAGGTACACATACCTTACTGAATAATCTAAACAAGGGTTTCATCTCAAATTATATCTAAACAATATTAAATTCGCATGCAACCTGATGTAACAAAAACGAACATAAGAAACGTGGGTGCCCAATATTTTCCGGCTCCAAGAACTTATATACAAGCGTAAGGGGTGAAAATGCAGTTTACTTAAACTTGCTACGTGACATATTGCAAATATCCCACATCATACAACAACAGACAGGACTTTATTCAAAGCCTAATTCTTCCAAGAACCCACATGACTCATCAACCAATGATAAATTATCCCATAGTTGCCAACAATTATTATTATTATTATTATTATTATTATTATTATTATTATTATTATTATTATTATTATTATTATTAATTGTGAACGCTTGCGCCAACAACAATTAATAGATCCTACGTTAACTACACTCTTAATATCTGGCATAGAACGTTATACCTATGTAAAAATTTTATGTATCTAAACTCCTAACTATATATGATCATTAAAGTTTTCAGTCATTAACAAAAATTACACATAACATAGAAAAAATCCATGTACCAAGACTAAAAACAAATACAGATTCCTTAACAACTTACGTCAACAGTTGCTGTTGGATATTCTGTGATCCTGAGAATTTCGCATGCCTTCTACACTCTACGTTAAACAGGCAGAAGTTTAGCAAAACAACTTTAGTTAGATATAACAATAAAAGTGTTGTAGTAGCGATTCGAACTGTAAATTCATTACTAATCCCGTTTGATAACAATGCAGAAATTGGGCATCGACGTGTTTTAATTGCAAATCATAATCGGGTGACAATCGAAATTTGGATGCAGGCTCTGTTACCGAACTTAACTGCAAGCTTTCCTAGAACAAGGTTGGCATGAAGAAATGAAGTACATAAAGAACCAAACTTCATGCAAGTATGATCATCGTTGGTTTTTTAAAGATGTTACTTTCTAAAATATGTCATCTGTGAATGCTCTTTGATGTTTCTACAGCACCCTTGTCCCAAAAATATTCACTAGATGTGTTGATGAAATATAAAACCTTTTCATTTAAAAAACAGTCATTAAGTTTACAAAATACAGAATTCGAAACATCATTTGTGCAATATGTTATAGGTCGCTGTACTACAACTCCGGAATATATTTGATCGCTGTAGTAATGCAGTCATTAATTGCATTTTGGCAGAAATGAGAAAACTTTGTTGCGTCTCTATAGTTTTAAACCAAGTACAAAAATTTAAAACCAACAAGTTTCGTAAAATTCAACTAATAAAATGAACTTACTAAATTGTGAATTAAATCGCAAATAATACCAAGTTTTTTTTAACACAAGTCCAAAATTAAAGAGTATTCCGTATGAATTATTGTGGTGCTCTGAATGAATTCCAGTCTTTAATGTGTTAACGCATCAGTAGTCTTAATGTATCAAAAGGATGTAATCCGGAATGTCTTGCAATGAATCACCATTTTTCCAAAATATTGAGCCATAAAGGCAGTAAGTACTTTGTAATTGCAATGTATAATTTCAATAAATAAATCCTCTCAAACTATTACTGAACACATTAAAAATACTTTTGCACTAAACATATATTAAAATAGGAATTAATAAGTTGTATGTAAATAACCAAATATACATACATCTTGAATTTTGTCCCAATAACATTTTCTAAGAAAATGCCATTTTAATGCTGAATTCAGGAGACAGCTATTAATACTGAGTTCAATGATAAATGTGACAGAACCAAAACATCAAACCAGTCAATTAACAAATTCTGATGACAAGATTGGCTTCTATACTAGTATATTTTTATCGACATAAATAGTACGATCTTCAAGGGGATTGAAAACTATGTGCATTGTTTTGGTCATATTATGTATAAAAAATGTCTTGAACTTGAATTGGATTTATATTCTAATATTAGACAAATTAATATGAATCAGTATATTGTTAAATAACTTAAACGGACGATTTGATTACTAAATCATCCAACTGCATTTTTAGTTTCCTTCACAAGATTATTGTTTGGTGACCACTGATTTCATTCACTGTGATTATTAAATTTCAAACTTAATAGGTTCTTATAAGTTCTCTGGTTTAGATTTCCCCCTTGAATCACTTTATATTTGCTAAGATTGAATAATGACCTCATCGTATCATAATTAGAATATTGTAACGACATGGCAGTTTTGTTCATCCTACAAAGAACGTCTAGCTTCAGTTCAAGTTGCTGAGTTTGCATGGTTGCTGACCGCTTTCCAATAGTCTTCCAAGTAAAGTTCACATAACGGAGGAAGTACCTGACCTGGATCTAAGATGTACTTTCTTGGTCTCATCCTCAAAGACTTCTTTCTCTTCTTGGTTTAGATCCGATAATCTTTTGGCAGATTACACCACTGTTAATTTTATAAAATAAAGACTAATTTTGACTATAAATATACAATACAAAATACATTATGGATTTATGCTTTTAATTCATCGCAACTTTAACATTAATTTAAATGATATATCTAGCTAGGGAGTGAACTGAAATCATGAGATCGAAATCAAAAGATCGATACGTTTGAAACACATAATGCAAACTCGAGACCTTTGCTACTCACAGGCACTCACTCTTAAGCTTTATTATTTAAGCACTTTTCTACTTAGACTATTTCTTAACCGGTGGTTTCTTAGCATTGGGAGAAAGCACATATTTCGGCATTTTGCATTATACAAAAAGGCAAGCGCCTTAATAAAAAAATATATTTAAAGCATCACGAACAATACAATAATAATTAAACATGACAAAATATCAGAATACTTACTCTAAAGTGTCTGCCGAAATAATTTATCATGTTCGGTCCTTCCATGTTATCTCCTTTGTGGTAATCGTTAGCTAATTTGTATCAAAGGCTCAAACGACATCATGACAACCCTTTGTTCCATACTACTTATAACACAT
This sequence comes from Potamilus streckersoni, assembly GCA_016746295.1. Lineage (NCBI taxonomy): Eukaryota > Metazoa > Mollusca > Bivalvia > Unionida > Unionidae > Potamilus > Potamilus streckersoni. The sequence goes on along the minus strand of JAEAOA010001597.1, from coordinate 346,539 downwards.
CAAGATACAGCCTGTTCTTGGTCTGAAAGCACACTTATTCCAGCAATATGGTAATCAATTCATTGCTTGCTGTGTACACACGTCAATTGTTCTTGAACCGTGGATATTTCATGCATGATCGCACAGACAGTTGTACTTATAGATCATTTCCGACTCCAAGTAGACTGGTTCCTGCTGGTTTAGCTAATGAATTTGTAGAACACAATTTCTGTGTTTCGTTTTTAGTTATTATTTTTAAAAAAATTATAGTAAGTTTTAAAGCGGTAGATTTCAACGATAAGACAGTATATTATACTGGCGGTCTTTAAAACAGTTTTTTTGACTACCGTGTATGGCACTGTCATCTACATACTGCGAGATAACATATTCTGTACTATTTATTTGTATTAATTGATATTTAATTTTTTTCTTATCATGTAGGCCGAAAGCTTTCCATGAAAAGAAGGATATATTTGGTGAGGAGGTAACGAAGCAGCCATGCTGAAGATCCCATTTGTGTAAAATGGCATGGACCGAGTCTATGTAATGATAATTGAAAACGATACGTTGATAGGTATGTTCCAGTTTTTAATGATCCGAATAATTTGCAATATCCAGCACATAAAGATCGCGAAGCAATGCAACAGTGATGATATACGGTTTCCGATTCAGCATGAAGTGTGCTTAGGCGCCTTACAACTGATCGCCAAAAGGATGATGGGGGTTGGGATACAATTTGATATGATTAGGTTAGAGTGGTCTACTATAGAAACATACATGTCATGTTTGTAGTATTCAGACATCATATGAATAAAGAGAGTAAAATATAGTATGGTTCTTGTTACCCCACAATATATCGCTCAATGCATCGGTAGAGTCCCTAGTGAAAGCTATTTTTCGACATTAGTTAAATAAGGGAAAGAGATAAAAACCCTACTAAATGTTATTTTTACTTTAGTTAATAATCCACTAATACTTCTGTGTACCGTCTGAAACTATATTCCTATTTTCAAAACACATTTCCCTTTCGTACTCTAACGAAGTTGTTGTTAGATGAAAATATTTTTAAAAATTCACCCGTCAAAGAGTCCCACTGACTGGGTAAAGTCAATCATAAAAGCCTTTTTGAACACAGGTCTTGAGACTTGCATTTTTGTCTCTTCACATATGCGTTCAGACTTTTCCTCCAATAAATAATCTAGCAGATCACGGGGCTGTTGACAAATTCTGTAATATGTGCCAATCATTGCGCAATGCTAATATCTTCAACTGAGATAAGCATTCCCAATTTATTCACGTGTAGGCACATCATCCATTTCTGCAAATCTGTCCACTGATTCATTCTTCTGTGTTTTCTAATCATGAACGGATATATAATTTTTCATGTTTTGTTCTTGTTAATAGATCTGCTGACATAAAGTTAGTTTCATTCTGAATATATAAACCCTTCAATTACTTTATTATTTACGTCGCCCCTTGATTGTAACACCCGAATCTTTTGTTTCACTATTCATTGTCAGTCTGATATTAAAACAACAAAAACAACAACAAAAATAAAACAAGATTAAAAAACAATCAAGAAGTAACACTAAAACTAATGTTAGTTTGCCACACTTTATTGACTTAATCCACTTTCTTAATGATACCAGTTATAGTCTTTGCTAACGCCCTGTCCAATGAGGGCATAAGCACATTTTCAGTAAATAGAGACTTGTCTACATTGTTCACATTTCTTAAAGTCATTTGATTTCAATCTAGGAACTTGTTCAAATGTAAAACAGTGTGCATATTGATCTTTAATACCGCCAATGGATACCTAGACAGTTGTTTTCACTAAGTTGAGATTTGGAACGAAGTATAGCACACGGTGTTACCTAACAACATAAGATAAGCCATTGTTAAAACAATATTGGAACCAATCGCGAATGTGGGTTTGTATTTATCAGATACCCTTGTATTAATGCTTTCCACATATTTTTCGCAATCATGGGAACTCAAAGCAGACTGGAATTAATAAACGTCAGCAACGGGCAAAGCAGTTAAAATGAATATGAATATGAATACATCTCAGTCTTATGGCCTCTATATATTTCCTTATATATGAATCAAACCGATTTTAACAACTGAATAAGAAAGTACAAACAAGTTGTCCGAACAATACTATATCACGGCCACAAATCCAGTCGATACTTGATTGAAATAGTGATCACATACTTAGTCGAGGACAAGAATGGATTACAATGATTTTGTATCTAAATACTTGATTCGTCATGTGTGTTAATTTGTCGAAAACAGAATGCTATTTAAATCAGGAGAGTTTGGATGATTGACAATGTTATGTAAGCAGTATCATTAAAATTAAATATCCACTGTCCTTCGCGAGGATCTGACAACTACCACTTAGTGGTTGATGTTCTGGTGACCTATGTAATTACCATGAATTTCTTCGTGATTGGGAGAGTAAGCAGAATGAACGAACACCATGAAAGTATGCCGAAAGATCGAATTCACTTTCAGATTTCAGGAGCCACATTTCCATTGGTTAATTCAAAGATCACCAGAATATATCCCCAAAGCTGTTGCTGTCAGATCTTCATCTAGGACAGCAGTGATCTGATTTAAATCAGATTGTAATGTTAGTCTTCTGAGCTAATTAGCTTGAATACTTATTTGATAGGATCTGTCATTCGGAAGTAGTGGTGTACTATGGGTGGAGACTTCCTTTTATGTGCTGACGTCTGTCATAAAACAAGCAATCACGCTTAACACCGAGAACCGTTGAATTAGAAAAGGCAGATGATTTACAACGGTTTTTGTTGTGTTATTGATCACTCTATTCCACTTTGTAATGGTGTTAGTACTCAAATCAACCTTGTACATATATAGACTATGATGTCATTTCCTACGGCTGCTTTCTATTCCGCCGCATTGCTTTTTTGGGGAAAGGCATCTAGCGACTGATATATTTTTTCTAACTTTTCTCATTTTCTCATATATTTTTTCTAACTTTTCTCACCTGTGATATCATTGTCTCCCATTGCCTTAATACAGTCTTGGATACGGCCAATACAACAAAAACAACTACTGCTACTAATACAACTACTACTAATACTAGTAGTAGTAGTAGTAGTAGTAGTAGTAATAATAATAATAATAATAATAATAATAATAATAATAATAATAATAATAATAATGATAACTCGAAAAAAATAAGAGAAATCACAAAAGCAAAAACTGTCATCAATATGTATCATAATAATTTATATTATTTACCAACCAATGTAGTATTATGATATAAATACCGAAAATCTAAGATATTACAATAATATTGATAATACTACTAATATTACCAGTAATAAAATTATTCATATTCCCATCATTATGACCTTAAGACACAAAAATAATCTTTAGCTGAGTGGTAAAATATCAATTTAGTTCTAACGTTGTCAATATATCCCGATCTTGTATCTATACATATTTCAAATATTAGTACCTGTATAGGCCAGACACCTTGTCACATACATGAAATTTGCAATACGTTCCCCAGTTATCCTAAAGTTGCTACCAATGTAAACCAAGAACAGCATTGTACAAAATTATTGAAACAAATAATTTTTATTTCCACGGGACTGTGATTAATAATAAACATAATAAATTATTGCCTAAATGAAATGTACGGATTTGTGACATGTACGTTATGTGATATGTAGGGAAGTGTGATATGTACGTTATGTGACATGTTCGTATATATGATATGTGCGTTGTGTGATATGTTGGGATGTGTTATATGTACGAATGCATGATATGTACACATGCGTGATATAACGTTGCATGATATCTTCCGATAGGTGTTATGTACGAATGTGTGATATGTACGTTGAATGATATATTTAGATGTGTGATATGTACGTTGTGTGATATGTTCGGATGAACAGTAATCACGCATCATGCAATATGTATTTCCCACTAATTTATAATATTTGCTGTGTATGATATACACATTTAATGTTTATAACGCATTTGTTTGAGATATTCTGTCCAAAATCCATAGAAATTCAAAGTAGTACTTCTATGGTATATAACTTTTGTCGTGTATATAATAATTGTGGAGCATTATTTACCCGATATTCCTGCAGCTAGAAATGACAATATGAAGTTACACAGTCGAGGACCATATAATGGTTATATACCCAACGTTTGTATATCTAGCCTCTCCGTCCCTTGACAAAAATCGAGTTGCTGCATTTTTTTAGATATTGGGATCACTGAATGTTTCGTATCACTCAGGTACAATGTGTTAATTACTGTTGATAGCGAGTTTTTGGCGACATCGCCTAATTGGATGTGAATCATCCAATATATTTCAACAAGAATTTGTACGATTGATTCCCTTTTAAAGCTTCATGTAACTATTAGCAAGCCAAAGAGCTAGTTAGTGGTATAATTTAAAATGGATTTTGAAAATCGATTTAGATCCTTTAAGAAGAGTTTTTTTTTCAGAAAACGGCTTTGGTATGGATATGTTAGTTACCGTACTCCATGATGATAGTTACTTGTTGCGTCCTCCAGTTGTCAACTATCATGCTTTGTTATTTTATTATTTGGTGTCGATCACAGTTTCCCGATATTGTTTTCTGAACCAGTCGATATTTACGACTAGAATGATGTGTAATATGGAAATTAAGAAGGTTTTAGAATAAAAGAACATCCGAAAACCTCATTGCATCCCAAAAGGTTTGCTCAGCAAGTTATAAATATTGTATAATGTCATATACCAGCTAGGCATTGCCCCGGCCTGCATATTGTTTTCGGACAAACACAAATACAGATCTCATTAAACATCCTTGCTGATTCCATCGTATTCTATGCGATAAAATTTACTTTTACGTTCAAGTAATGGATTTAAAACATCGCGGTTATGGAATTTACAGTAGTGACTCTAGATATGTCAATAAAGATTGCAAGAAGAGACTTATTTTCATTCCATTCCCTAACCCTCAAAAAGATCTTGACAGGTGTCGTCAATGGGTTAGAGCTTGCGAAAGGGAAACTTTGACGTTGAAAAAGTCACTAAGGACGCTTTTATGTGTACTCTTCACTTCGTTGATGGGAATGGACAAAGCGAGCAGCATCCTGACCTTATGCCTGTGACTTTTAACGCCTGTACCTTTAAGTGTTTATGTGTGTATAAACAAACGAAAGCTACTGCACATATCGTTTCCTTGGAAACGTGTAATAAATAATCTTTTCATATTGAAACTGAATGTGAATATGAATGTGTTATTAAGACGTGTGTCTTGTGATACAATTATCCTGCAACAACAGTGTGTGTATCCTAGTGAACAAACTATTTACATCATTTGTTTTACTATGTTTAATTGGAAAATTTTGACATGTACATAAATACATTCCGAATAGACCCAGTTAATATAAGAAAATTGTGATACCCGACTAAGTTTCCATTTGTCCTTTCATTTTTCTTACCATCACATTTATGACTCTACCTTAAATGCTTCATGGAATTCACACAAAACGTTGTAGTTATTATGGTGTAATAACCGTGTGCAGTAGGAGTAGCACATGCATTATTAGATCCCACACTGATTGTGTGTGTATGTGTGTGTGTGCGTGTGTGTGCTTTGAGAATAAGGTTTAGTATACAAAACCTTGCCTTCAGCATGCACCACCCACCTTCTCCCATTTCTGATCCCATTTCTTCTTTTACGGATTTGTTTTACTTTACAGCTTCGACGTTTCTGCAACAAGAGAAAACAAGCCAGAGAGAGAGAGAGAGAGAGAGAGAGAGAGAGAGAGAGAGAGAGAGAGAGAGAGAGAGAGAGAGAGAGAGAGAGAGAGAGAGAGAGAGAGAGAGAGAGAGAGAGAGAGAGATTCATTATCTATCTGTTGCTATCAAGGTTCTTCCCAATTATCTGTAGTCCTGATGAGTTATCACAAAATCTTTCACAATAGCCGTCTCATTTCAAAGATTTCTAGGCATAACCATTTGTGATGCAATGAAATTAGCTTTTCCAAATTTGATCCCCAAATCTCTGTGTCAAATTGTACTCTTAATTTTTCAAAATGTATATCAGACCATACCACAAATTCACTCCATTTAAGTCCCATTATACCAAGTTGTGTTTTAATTTGAAAGTAATATGTGTGATATATTCTTATCTCAATATGCCCATTGGATATTAGCAGACAGAAGCCACTTTGTTGCTTCTTGGTTAATTGTTCATCAAACTTCCTTGTATATTTTCCCTGAAAAATCTGTGAACATTTTATTTCAAGCAGTCCATATTTTTTCTTTTCCAGGATCTAAAACTAATCCATCAATACTACAAGCTAGTTCTGGGTACTTTTAATTGATCCATAATCCTGTTTTCACTTTGGAAAATCCTCCAGTTTCCATTATAGATTTAGTTAAACAATCTGCGTATGCATTGCTTGATTCTCTATTCCATATAACATAGCCTTTTCCTCCCACAAAATGTTATTTTAAAAGGAATTAGCAGACTACGGGTTGCTTGCTGTTGACACTGAAGCTGTGACCCTAACGCGCCGCTCCAAAAACTATTCTGCATTTCGCTGCTCCCTTACAATTTCCTGTGCGTAAGGGGTGCCAGGTAAAAAGTGTTTTGGAGAAAAGCACTCATTTTTCCACACAGAGGTGCTGTTGATTCCGTATCTAGTTCATGATCTGCATATTACCTATTAAGGATGGACTGCCACATATTTTCTGATGATGACTTAAATTTGATTTCATTAGCATTTAAAAGATCTGTGACAGCTTTCAGAGGAGTTAGCTGACTGCTAGTGTTGGATAATACCGTATAACATCACTGACGTTTCGTTTCCTAATATTTTCATAATTCACATCTGACACACTTTGGGTCCATATATCTCTTACATCCCTTTTTACATTCATAGTATTTTGATGTGCATGATTGAGCATCAGTTCCAATCTTTTCAAGATAGTCCAACATTCCATAATAAAGCGCACAAACATGACTAAACCTGCCCATTGAAAATACAAGGCATATACAGGAGACATCTCTAACAAACCCACTGTCTTTAGAAATTTGCATCATACAAAGTACTCGTTACATAAGAAATCATGACCGTTGCTTTCAAATAATATATGCCCTTTTTCTCGCATTCTTTCATTCACTGAACAAGGCCACTTTTAATATGGTTTATTCCTCTATTTAAAGGTTTTGCTGTATGTAAGTCCTGCCCATCATTATCATTCTCGTTCTCTTTAGTATTTAGAGTTAGTCCAGTAAAACTGTATTGATTCTTTAATGTAATGATGGACATGTCCTGCATTACAATGCTTAGGAAAATCAAATGAAGGAAACATATTCCATCCTATGATATGGGGAAACAGAAGCTTTAGGTCTGTCTTGGTGCAGTACTTCAGTCTCTTGAAATTTCTTCAGTTTGAGATCATGCCATTTACAACTAACAGCTGTTAGAGAAATGGACTGACTGTTTCCCCCTTTTATGCATTGTCTTACCCTGCAAAGATGAATAATAATAATGCTAATAAAAATAATGATAACAACAATACTACTACTACTATTAATAATAATAATAATAATAATAATAATAATAATAATAATAATAATAATAATAATAATAATAATAATAATAATAATAATAATACCAGGAAAAAATCTGATTCTAACCGACAGAAAAAATACCCCATATTACATAACAAACTAATTCATCATTGAATTGCCATTTGATACAGAAATGATGCAGGCAAACAGGGGCTTAGAGTAATAAAGAGACTAATATTAAATCACATATCTTTGTTCTCACGGCCGAATAAAAGGTAATATTTTGAGCCTGCGAGATAATGAAATGGAAGGAGGGGGCGATATTATGCATTTTCTGCTTTAATTTTCAATACAAGGAACATTTTCTTTTATAAATTGATTCACTTAGAGCGAAATTGCAATGACGTTTCGGTAGTCTGTTACTTTGTTTCGTTTTTGGGATGAGATGCGACTTCTACTGAACCATTCTATTGGAAACATCGAATGCATGCAGTATTTACACACTGAAGTTTACATACCTTTTGATCAAATCGCTTCGATTTCCACTGATGATGAGATTCATGCGCCGTATCCATCGTTTAATCTCCACCACTGAGTGATTTGTTTTTAAATAAAAAAATAAGGGAATTTTCCACCGGGAACATTATCTTCTGTTATTGAAACGCAACGGTATTGAGCCGCTATTTTGTAAAGTTTGTCCGAAGATGGGGCTACATTCAATTTTCACTACCTAATACCTTCAGGTGTGAGGTAGTGATTCGTGACGTCACACGAGGTCCACGGCCTAACAACTATGTAATTTTCCGAACTTTGATATTACACTGTTTTGTTTTGTTTACTAGATTAACGCAAATGTTTGTGTCACGTTTGCACAGCCAGAAGTCAGGAAGTGTATAAACCAGGGTATTACAACGATTGATGCGCACCATTGCCGATGGCTAGTATTAATCCCTTATGCAAGTATGCAGTGACCGCTAGCCAGGCTATAATTAGAACCAGCTAGAAAAAAGCTTGTAGTATTCACACCCTTACTTTAAATATTGGTTCAGAGATCAAAGGAAGCCGCAGGGTGAACCAGGCGTATTCTCATCCGTCCCAACATAGACAGCTAAGTTTGATTGGATCAGCACACAGCGACATAGGGTTTCATTACAACTTAGATCTGGATTATAGCTCAAACCCGCAAATAAAATATTCAGTAGACATCTAGAAAGATTTATAAGTAGTAGGGCTACTACGAGAAGAGCCACTCATAATTTGGAAGTAAAGCTTAGATCCGAATTCTAAGAGAAGGAAAGCATCGAAAAAGCCAGTAAGTTATTTGCTCGACTTTTTAATAACATTACGGCGTCATAATAGTAACTACTTGTAGTATGTATACCTAATTATGGGGCCTGCTTTAGTACGTAGAATTACCTTTGTTGTTTTTCATTTATATGTGCATTTGAGAAATGGATTTGAGTTTTAAGTAGAGAATTATGTAGATTGTTAGCTGTAGTCAGAACTAATTTTGTAACTCGCTGGTAGGTCACTTCGTTGTAACCAGTACATTTACTAATGCTTTATGTTAGAGTTTATGCATGTGTGAATTGTGAAGTTGGGAAAAAAGATTGAAGTTTGTGAAATTAGTTACAATAGATGTATTAATATATCTGAACCTGTATGTTTGAATATTTGTAAATTGTTTATGAGTTGAAATGTAACGAGATGCATGTGATTATTGTGATGTTGTTTAGATAGTGGGATTATGAGTATGTAATGAGGTGAAGCAATCTATTGTTGTATGTATCCGAGTGATTGATACTCTGCTTTTAGGATATTTTGTTTATTATGTTGTGTTTTACCATACAAGAACGTATGAGCATTTCGATGTAGACGAATGCGTGACAGAAGAAATATTTTATAGCTATTTTCTAATGATAGGCTTTGTGTTGTGTGAAATGAAAGCGCTAAGGAAAATTATTGTATCTTCCTTGTGTTTTCACAAGAAACGTTTTGGGGGACAGAACTTCTTGTTCAAGTTCAGTACATCCAAGAGACGAAAGTGAGACTGGCAGAGCAGTCGGAGTCGACAAAAGTGTAGTCGGCATAAAGAAGATGGATAGAAGGTAGAGGAGGAGGAAATTTGTTTGGAACAGGAACAACTTATAGAGGAGGAGGCGTTCAGAATAAAAAAGTCCAGGAAGAGGAGAAGGTAATTAGATGGAATCAGATAGGAAGATAAATAATTAGGAGGCAAGAGAGAAGAATATACAGATGAGTAGAACACAAGGACAGGTGTAAATCTCTCATACTATGAATAAAGTGATGCGATATGCTATTAAAAGGTAGAGGGAAAAATGTATAATTGGGAAATTTTAATGATTTGAATATGTAATTGTTAATACATTGCTATTTAATGAATTTTACCATTTTTGTATATTTAATCATTTAACTGTCGCCATTGCTCACTGGGGGCTCAAAGCTGTACATCTAATTTTACTAATTCAACTTCCAACTGAAATCGAGCCTGGGTGGGACTTCTGCAATGTTTTAAATACAAATTTGGAAGCACTTCACTCCAATCCCACACAACCAATTCCCACAGTGGAGGCATCCTTCACAGTTTGTAGATCAAAGGTAGAAATGAAAAGTTATATTTACAAGTCATTGTTTCATTTTCAAGCTAATTATAAATCAGAAAATAAGACAAACATATAATACTAACATGAACAAACAATTCAGCGTCGCTGCATCTCAATATAGGCACCAATGCTGATACATTGTATGCTTACTGTTCAGCATAATTTAGTATATGACACTGTTTGATAATATAGCTAGTCTGTTTAACTACAGTGTAGTTAGATATACCATAGTCATGCTCAAAAGTGAAAATTATCACATATCATATATATAATACCAAACTATAGTGCATCAAATATTACATCCATACTTAATACCAACTGTATTATATAAAGGATCGTATCCTGTCCTTATCACCATCTGTAGCACATAAAGTATCACACACACACACACACACACACACACACACACACACACACACACACACACACCTTAACACCAACTGTAGTACATGAAAAAGCATATTCCATACTGAAAGCCAACTATGGTACATAAAAGATAACACCCCATACTGAACACCAAGTGTGGTACGTTGAGGATCGCATCCCATTCTGAACACCACCTGTGGTAGTACAGGGATCAATTCACATGCTGAACACCAAGTGTGGTACATAAAAGATCAAACTCCACACTTAACACCAATTGCAGTAAAGAAAGGATATCATAGCATACTGAACATCAAATGTGGTACATTAAGGATCGCATCATATACTAAATACCAACTATAGTACATTAAGGATCGCATCATATACTGAACACTAACTGTAGTACACTAAGGATCTCATCATATACTGAATATCAACTGTGGTACATTAAGGATCGCATCATATACTGAATACCAACTGTGGTACATTAAGGATCGCATCATATACTGAATACCAACTGTGGTACATTAAGGATCGCATCATATACTAAGTACCAACGGTGGTACATTAAGGATCGCATCATATACTGAATACCATGTTTGGTATACAACTGATGAACATCAATGGCAGTACGGAGATTGAATTTCTGAAAATGAACCTGCTTTGTTTTTAAATTCAATCAAATGCTCTCCACTAGTTTTCAAAATTTGCGATTGTCATTTTTTGACGGGTTGGGGGGGTGGGATCCATTTTAGTAATGCAATTTTTATCTCAATAGTCAATTCAGCATAGAAAATTTAAGTTAATCTTGGTATCTATCATTCTTGTTGTTTTCACAAAAATATAACCAAAAATTCAATACCCTACTATTGTTTCAGACCTTTTTTTTTCGTTTTTTACCGACGCTATAAACATGTAAGAGGAAACATGTGCGAGTTTACGTCTACGATATATTCAATCGTTAGGATGAGGCATTTCATTTAAAAAAATTAAAATCGTTTTCAGATGATACTTGAATTTGCTCAATTGATGTCTTGTATTTTTCGTTAGGTCAAGTGAATTGTACTTTTAACTTACACATTGAAGTATTCACAATATTTACATAATTATATTCTTTTTATAAACACCCAAATTCAAACACAATCAAGAAAATTAAATACGTAACCAGTTTTGGAACGATACTGAACAATGTTAAATTGAATAAAAAAGGCTGAATCCACTTCAAATAAGAATAAATAATTTCGATGTAAACAACTTTAATAAAGACAACTAAAACACAATCAGATGACCAGCATGAGGGTCATAAGTTCAATTCTAAATTTTGTAAGTTGTCAATAAAATCATGTCTTTTACTTAAATTTTGATAAAGAAACAACGTGACACATATGTGGATGACCATGATTTCCCAAAGGGAAAACCAATGTCCTGGACCCAGATACAAGTAAACATATTTATCTACAAGTAATAACTATCTTAAATTTTAATCTACAATCTTAGACAATAATTAGCTATGCAACATGTTGTTTATCAAAAAAGATATTAGTCAGATAGACCCAAACTCCTTCCCTCAGTTATGCACATATGTAAATCACACAATACAAATTTAATATAAACAAGACCAGTATCAAACAATCACGACGCTGTATATTTGCAGAAGAAGCGAAAGATGGTGGTATATAGTTGCAAATTATGTAATTGAAATACTGCCACTGTTTATCCTCCGAATTATAAACATTTACTTCAACCTGCATCGCAACCATACCTAAATCATTTATAGTCGTATCAAATTCCTATGTCTGTATTAGTCTCAATTAATGTTTACAATCTTTCCCTTTGAAAGCAGCATTTTGCCTTCGTTACATTGTGTAAGAGATATCGCACCTGAGCGTCAGACACTGATAATATAATAAATGCAGTTGGGTCCAACGTGGCACCCTCCTTCATTTGTATTTGTGAATATGTCAGCTACTGTTAATGGAATTTGATGACATTATGCCTTTCTAAAAAGAGCTATATAATTATTTCTGTATTTGTTGCTTTGACACTATTTGTGTAAATAAAAGCCATGATAATAAAAATATATCATCGATAAATTTGGAATAAAAAATTTAGACTGACACTCGCTAAGCAGAACATTTGCAAGATGAACTGAAGTAATATTTTCATATTAAATACATACGTTACTTAACAGGATTGAACCAGTGTGTAAAATATACTTAAATCCTTTCATGCTTTGCTTTGCATATGAACAATCTGCAATGTGTAATCTCAAGAATCGTGTCAAAAGCAATGCAGAATAGATATTTTCGATTTCATTTTAATCTCATGAATTACTAGTTTTGTGTTCTTTACCTCTGCATTCAAGAACTGAAAAATCACTCTCATTTTAGTCGCAAGATGTACACGACCCAATGAGTAAGTAATTATACTGGTGATATAATGCAGTATAACACGATGTTCTTCATATTTATGATTGTTCTGACCATCCACATTTTAAAACTGGGAAGACTGAGGATTTGTATATTTTTTGTTATGAAATAAAAACACAATTATTACTTTATTGCAGATTTGCTCAACATGGAATTACAGTTTGTTTTTAGATTATGATATTATGGGGAAAGTTGCTGACTTTTTCCAAGATTCTTTTTAACCATATTTGGATAGAATACGAGCTAGGCAATGGGATTCATTTTAACCATACTAGGGTACCGATATACTACGTACTAGGGATTGTGACTTCATTTAACCATGCTAGGGTACTGATAGACCACTGATTAGGCACTGTGACTCCATTTAACAAAACTTGGATACCGATAAACTATGGACTAGACATTGTGACTCAATGTAACCATACTAGGGTACCGATAGACTACGTACTATGCATTGTGACTCCATTTAACCATGCTAGGGTACTGATAGACCATACTAGTAACCATACTAGGGTACCGAGAGACTACGTACTATGCATTGTGACTTCATTTAACCATGCTAGGGTACTGATAGACCACTGATTAGGCACTGTGACTCCATTTAACAAAACTTGGATACCGATAGACTACGGACTAGACATTGTGACTCAATGTAACCATACTAGGGTACTGATAGACTACGTACTATGCATTGTGACTCCATTTAATTATGCTAGGGTACTGATATACCACTGATTAAGCACCGTGTCTCCATTTAACAAAATTTGGATACCGATAGACTACGGACTAGACATTGTGACTCAATTTAACCATACCGATAAACTAGGGAATATGCATTGTAACTATCTAATCACACAAAGGTACCGAGAGACTAGGGAATATGCATTGTGACTATTTAACCACACTAGGGTACCAAGAGACTAGGGAATAGGCATTGCAATTCGTTTTAACAATACTGGGTTGTCAACAGTCTACAAACTAGGTACTTAAACTTCTTTTAACCATACTGGGTAACCGATACACTACTGACAAGGCATTATGAGATACTAAGAGACTACGAATAGGAATTTAGACTTCATTTAACCATACTACGGTACCGATTGACTTCAGACAGGCTGTTGTATTTCCTTTTAACTGCAATGGGGTACCGATAGACTACAGACTAGGCATTATTATAATTCTATAGAAGTATCTAGCACTTAATACGGCTGCAAACGGATCTATTAATATTTGATGTGATAATTATGTTTGCTGTTATTTTGTAAGCTTTACTTACTGTGGCACTAAAAAGTCATACATAATTATTTTGCAAGTGAAATGATTAAATATCGTTTCATAATGTTATCATCAAGTTCATTTTACTTTATTACTCTAATTAAAGTTAACTATATGGAAGATGCGTCTTTCGTTAGGGGCATTCTGTCCAGTACACATATGTTTCACATAAAATAAGACAAATATGATGTCTGATATGATAACGAAACGAACTATAAAATCGTCTTTACATTACAGTAAGGTATGACTGAAAAATAATGTATACTTAACATGCAGCTTTTCAGCAAAAAAGTTTGACTTTTATTTCAAACAAAATTGTATGCGATGGTGCAACCAAATACTACCTTTAAATGTCATTCTTCAACGGTTTTCGAATTGTAACCTCTATCATCCAAGATTGATAAAATGAAATTTGTAATCAAATACAACATTCTTAGTATCAGTTGACAAATGAAACAATTCCATGCACATCAAAAAGTATCCATTTCTGAAGACATTCTGTTAAAACAAATTGCATGGTCAAGCAAAACAAAAAAGAGAAAGAGAGAGAGAGAGAGAAACACAGACACACATACAGAGAGAGAGAGAGAGAGAGAGAGAGAGAGAGAGAGAGAGAGAATGAAACAGACATACATACAGAGAGGCATAGAGTCGATGTGATACTTTCGAAGTTTTACTACTGTAATGTCTATCTGTATTTTGTGAATAATTTCCATTAAAATTTATTCTAAGGGTCATTTAGTTCATTGTAGTTTTAGTTTAAAAATCCTATGATCGTAGTTCGTACTGCAACATGAGCCATGCATAAAATGCGTAAATTTATTCTTCCAGACGTTAAAGGTTACTTCGTACTGTTAAGTAAAACCGTAAACATAGACATGAGCACTTTTGAACGGAGATCGTAGGTTTTTTGAAAAGGCTCATGACATATTTCCTGATCAACCAATGTAAATCAGCTGATTTGTTTACCGAGAGAGTATTTCGAAATAGCAATAATGATTCACTCAAGTCCTTGTGTTGCTGTTTTAGGCTATTGCATATTAGTTTTCTGTGCAAGTGAAACGTTAAGCTTAATTAGACATTGTTAGCAGTACTATTGGTCTTGGTTGGTTGGTGGAGCACCAGCACAAAGAAGCCATTTAGCGCCATACAAAAGGTTATGTACAAAGGTTCTGTATATAAACATCGATAAGAAACCAAATAGCTAAAGGTAAAACGATATAAATGGTAATGGTGATACAAAATAAAGTTTCCCGATCAACGGAGAGTGTAAATAATATATGACAGCGAAAACATATGAAAGGTAATTAAAATCTAGCGACCGTACATATATAGCACATACAAAGGTTTAAGATGATAACATAAAGGTTATAACTAAGGATATATGTTTACGTCCTTAAGGAAGTCTTTAATATAACAAATATTGGTCATGGAATTTATTCGGAGGAAATGGATGAGAAAATTTATTTAATATAATCATTCGTTTGAAATGCATTCATTGCTCTATTATTCATATAAAGACGATTTAGACAAATAATATCTGTAAGGAAATTCTTGAATTATTTTAAAGATGTACTGGATTTACCGTGAATTCATTTAATGACATTTGAGATTATTCCAGTGATTTCTTTTCATTGTTACATATCAGTACTGAGGTGGCACAATTGGAAATAATTTTGGAATTTATTCCGATTAATCGGAACAAGTGCAACTAATAGAATTTATACATTTAGGAATTCATTGATCTTGCTATAAATTATATTGAATTCTTTCACTTTCATTGCAGCGAAATAAATTAATATTTTGAATTATACAAGACTTGTTGGATTTTTCTCTGTTTTGTTTGGCAGTTTAAGGCCATATAGTCATAAGACTATATAGCATCACATTAAATGTCAAATCATGTCGAGGCCAGTAGGGTAGATTGCTTTTCAAAAAGAACATTCTATATTAACTCTTGGGTTGATAACAGTTTCGGTACCAATTATGCACCCTGCTGTTCACGAGCGCCGTGCATTAAAAGCATGGTCAGCGGAGATATAGCCTAGTTATTTGTGAATAGATAATTGTGTACTCTTAAATATCATAGAAAATATCATATGCAAACTTTTTGCATTTTATAGTAAATACTCTGATTTAAAGATATTCCTATAAACTAATTATGTCATGCATCTTTTATATTCATTAACAGTAACCATCTTACATAAATTCTTTGAAGATATATTTATACATTCGTAACCTTTTCAACATGTGCCCATGCATTAGTAACCTACTCAAAATGTACCCATGCATTGGTAACCAATTCAACATTTACCCATGCATTAATAACCTATTCAACATGTATCCATGCATTAGTAACCTATTCAACATGTACCCATGCATTCATGGCTTTTTAATATATTCGCATGCATTCATAGACTTTTCAACATATATCTATTCATTCACAAACATTTCAGTATATACCATTATATCCAAAAGAATACACCCATGCATACAAAGCGTTGTCATTATATAGTCATGGTCACATAGCCTTATCAACATATACCCATGCATTCAAAGTGTTTTCAACATATAATCATGTACACATAGCCTTATCAACATGTATCCATTCATTTATACCGCTTTCGACATTTACCCGTGCATCTAAAGCCATTTTTAAAATGTACCCATGCCTCCAAAGACTTTTTCAAAATATACCCATGCAACAATAGCCTTCTCAACAAAACCGTTTCAACATAATCCCATGGAAACATAGACCTTATTTTGAATATATCCATACATCGATATATCATCCTGCACACATAACATATTCAATGTATACACCTGAATTCATGTCCGTTTCAAGATATACCAATGAATCCACAGCCATTTCAACATATACCCTTGCATCCAAAGAGTTTTTGACATAATGTCATTCATACATAGCCTTTGTAACATATACCCATCCATATATGGCCTTTACAACATATTCCCAGCCATCTATGGCCTTTACAACATATACCCATCCATATATGGTCTTTGCATCATATTCCCATGCATCCATAGCGTTTTTGACATAATGTCATTCCCACATAGCCTTTGCAACATATACCCATCCATCTATGACCTTTGCAACATATTCCCATGCATCCGTAGAGGGTTTGACATAATGTCATTCAACACATAGCCTTTGCAACATATACTCATCCATGAATGGCGTTCGCCACTTGTACTCATCCATCTATGACCTTTGCAAAATATATCCATACTTATGTGGCCTTTACAACATTTATCCATCCATCTATGGCCTTTGCAACATATTCCCATCCATTTATGGCCTTTACAACATGTATCCATCCATCTATGGCCTTTGCAACACATTCCCATTCATATATGCCCTTTACAACATATACCCATGTATTCAGAGCCATCTCAACACAAAGCTATGCATCGTAGGTTTTCAATATATATCCATGATACCATAGTCTTTTCAATATATACCCAATTATTGATAACGTTTGAGCATATACTATTTCATCAATATCCTTAAAGACATTCTTTTAATGTAAAGTATACATATGCATCAATAACATCTTTAATATATACCTATTGTATCCATACCCCTTTAAACTTATATTTATAAATCAATTGCTTCTTTAACATAGACCTATGCATCCATAGCCTTAAATATTTTTCAATCATATACCAATATATACGAAGTCTATTCAACATATATCCATTCATTCCTAACCTTTTCAACCCATACGCTTGCATCTATATACTTTTCAATATCTACCCATACATCCATAGCTCCTTCTAGATATACCCACACATCTATAGCCCAAGTTAAGTGATACTGACAAGTTGAGAATATAACAAAGTGATCACTTGGATTATAACTGTTCAGTATTTAATATGTTTGGATATTTTTGATGGAATGGATCCAAACGTACAATCCAAATTTAATAATTACACTTAAAAATATTTTTATTGGAAATAATAACTTGGATGTCTTTTAAACGTCTCAAATATGCTTGCAAAATAAGTTATATGCATCAAACATCTCCAATCTCACCTTATATGTGCCCTTTTGGCACGTTTGGTACACGATTTCTTATAATCTTTCGCTTTCACATCAGCAAAAAGGCAAGTATAAACACCTTGGGGTTTGTATCTGTGCATGTGTATGTTGTGTTAAAGTAAGGGGAAATAAGCATATATCGGGATGCAAAATAAAAGGTAAAATCGAGTACAGTGGTCAGGTGGTGATATAGTGTTATATGTAAAATCACGACAAATTATGTACAATAAATTATTAAGAAAAAAGTTGCTCATTCCTATCATAAAATTTGAAGTGGTCTCAGTTTTTCCATTGTTTAAAGTTTTACTTTGAGAGAATTTATTTGTTTAAATTGAGTGTTTATCAATACTTTCCAACTAAATCAATATTTTTAGATTATTTTTATTCATATTTTAAGACATTTTGGACTATATAATTCTGATACATTAAGACTGTTAGAACATCAACACTATTCCAAGATAAATGTGTGTCAGCATACTTTCGCTTTTTATGACCTTTAGAACTATTTGGGATTTTATTCACAATACTATATATATATATATATATATATATATATATATATATATATATATATATATATATATATATCTTTTACTTCTCACTTCTAGGGTAAAATTATTTGTTGAAGTTTACTAAACTGGATGGTTTTCACTCTTTGATGTTACTTAGTTTAAGACAATAGAGTCGTAGCAATATACTCATGGATCCATTGCCGTTTCAACATATACCCATGCAACCACAGTCCTTGCAACATACCACCATGCATCTACCGCCCAACAAATATTCTTTAATTAGATGCGTATGCAACCACAGCCTTTCCTCTTCTTTTGGAGATAATTTATTCCACTAAAACGTAATGATGAAAGACAAATATGCTCCCGAACCTCTTCAACAGATTAATGTATGCTTCCATAATCAATCAGCAAAAGTAATCAAGAAGGTCAGTGGATTACTGCTTTCATAACTGGATTCTTTTACCATGCTCTGACAGCAAGTATTAAAACGTCAATGACGGAAGCATATCCTATATTTCAAATAGTTTAATATATTAAACTGAGATTTCATACTATTTATGTTAAAAATCTATCTGGACTATATTGAGGTGGGCACTTAATTTTCATAGATTTATTTCCTGCAATGTGTTTTATTTGTATTTGCCAGTAATATTTATTTTCGCATTATTTAATTAGATGTCATAAGATTTTCATTTATCATTCATTTAATACTGATGTTCAAGACATTGTTTTGTGCTTCTTCTGTTTTCTTCTAAAACACTATCGGAAACACCAGTACAAGTCTATTTCATTAATTTGAAAACTAGCTCCTAATGAGTCAAGATATAATAATTACCATGCACATGCAAAATCACACCGTTACCTGCATTTCAATTTTATAGGATAAAATTAATTCATATATAAAAACGCAGCATTCAGCCCCAACAATATGCAACTAAGCCATCGGTGCGTTATTTTTATGTTGATATTTTGTTGTTTATTTCACATCATTGCTTTTCATATATTGATATTCGGTTGTTCGTTGCCCACAATTAATCTCATATTGCTCCTAAGGGTTTGTATCTTCGTATTTTAATGGACACAACCTCGCTGATAAATGATTGTAAACCATTTATCAGTTGTGAGTCTTTATGCGTTTGAAACACGCTTTAGAAAAGAAAGAAAACATTATCTTATTTTTGGTTTCCTCAACATTTTTAAAGCTAAGAGGTCTCATCTTTATAGTATAATGGGATGCTAAGAAAACAAACGGCATGTAAAAACGGAAACGATACGCTGGCCTCTATGTTTGAGACAAAGATATATTTTGAAGATAAAGGATTACATTAATAAATATAATTATAAATACTGGAAATATTTTATGCTGTTAAGTTTTTGAACTTTTGCTATTGTCTGTCGAACACCGGATCCTAAAGAAGTAACAACACTGAAATAACACCATAAATCTTCCCTGATAAGAATCAGTTGTGATGAGACATCGGCATACTAACAAAATATTTGCTCAGTCTGAAAACCAAAGGTACATTTCCTTCCAACAATGTGCCTATAAATAATGATAATACATGCTCTGTCTTGTTAACATACATGCTTTATGAATTGTTCTTTTTAATATTCTGTTACCATGGTGTATAACCATGTGGAAGTACTCGATCAGCGAACCCTAAGGATCTAAATTAGGGATTGTATCAAAGTTACTCTCTTAAGCCTATCGATCTATTGATTTATATATCGATTATACTCTTTCGGCGCACCAACACTATATGGCTATATAGCGCCATAGAAAAGGTAATATGCAAGATAATTTACAGTTGATAGGATTCATTATCGATAAGATATAATAAAATCAAACAGTTTAAATGAAAAGCGATGAGATGGAGAGGCACTGTAAATAGTGTGGTCAATAAATATTTAGATGACAAGGTGCTTAGTATCAATGAGTTCTTGATGAGCGTTGTGGAAGATGGGAGGGTTTGTCTCAGATTTGTTTCAATCATGTAGCGTAAAAAGTAATAAGCCTTTAGAGACACAGACTATACAGACAGTTTGTAATTGAGACAGACTTTGTGACCTTTACCAGGACCGTAACCTTGTCATACGAAGGCCTCCTTTTCACAATAAAGCAATCCGCAAATTGACTTAGAATTCTTAGAACTGCAAGACAAACAAAATCAAATATTTTATGTATGATTAACGTCAAATGGAGAGAGAGAAACATTGTGCAAGAAGAATAAGGAAAGAGTCATGTTTATATGGTTGTGAGCACAGTCGGTTGCTAACCAAGCTTGTCTTGGATCTGAGACAGGCCATATTGGTTGAAATCTAATGGCTTATCAAGAGATCTCTTTTACCGTTAAGAATACGTTCAGCATGCGCAACGATGAGGTTAAAATGCACAATGTATTCATGAAAGAAGTTGGAGAGAAGGTTCTCGGTTACAAGAAAGTATATGAAGAGGAATGGATCTTCCAACCAGGCCGCACTGCTTTAAAAAAAAAAACACGCCCACTAGAAGCAAAATTGTCAGAGCTCAAATATATTATATTAAAATATTGTTCTGTTAATAAAAATTAAGTGAAAGGCAGGAACTAATGAAGAGCACTACACTGAGCTACTCGCTGTAGAAGCAGACCAAGCTCGAATTCTACAGGATATACAGACTGCACAGATCAGTAAAAACCTTAATTTAGATTACGGAGCAAGTCTGCACTTACCTCTAAATAGTACAGCTGCAATAGTCTTTCCATTGAGAGGCAAAAACTATCAGGGATGGATAGAACAATTTCATAAGGTACTAAACAGACCAGTTCCACACTTGCCACAGATCACAGAAGGGAATTATGTCATGCGGGACATTACTAAAACCGACTTTTAAAATGTAAGAAAAGCTAACTTAACCATCAATAATCGGACAGATTCTGGTTGATTGACTGATTGATTGATTATGATTTTACATCGCACCAGAAATGCAGTCTATATAACGCCACAGTGGTTATATAGTCCTTACTGATGGTTTAGTAGCAAGGAGTCCATTCGTCTAAGGTAGGTTTGATCACATGTTATTGTCAGCATCATTCTAAATGCCTGCCACTAACCGAATATTGATTTTGATACCAGATTTGAAATCAGTAAATCAGTGCATGATATATTTTAATCTGATGATTGATGAGATAGTGGGGTTTTTGGTCATCGAGTTAAGCTCTGTCATTATCTTTCATACCGACAAGCTTGGGTAAGCAACATTATATCATATTATGAAAAGTTCACAGTTTGGTTTCTTTGACGATAATATTGGTCAATAACGGTGTTCTAACTTCCTATTGTGGAGTTAATAAAGTACTAACAGTGAATTGTTAAAGATGATATAGGATAAATTAATTTGGTTTGCAATATATTTCAATTGATATTGTTTTTAATATAGACTCCCAAGAAAATGTCTTTAGTGTGATATGATTGGCTTCAGAAGCATATTCGCGCCATTAGTGTAAAGTGTGTAGTTCTTAAATTGGAGAGAAGTTTTGAAGATCGTAAGGATTTCTCTACGATTATTTTCCTTCTTGCAGAGGTAAATTTACTTTAGGCTGATTTAGAAGCCACGGGGGTGTTACAGAAATAAATGATTTTATAGCCTTGAAATGTCAATCCTTATACCTTCCATGTTGGAAGGTATTCTAACACCCAATTTAGATATTTCATTAAGCTGTTTTTGTATAAAGTTATGTAGTTAGTTTGAACAGTAGATACATAAGCAGT
Organism: Potamilus streckersoni; assembly: GCA_016746295.1. NCBI lineage: Eukaryota > Metazoa > Mollusca > Bivalvia > Unionida > Unionidae > Potamilus > Potamilus streckersoni. The sequence goes on along the minus strand of JAEAOA010001597.1, from coordinate 323,976 downwards.
GTTTAATAACTTTTATCTCAAGTTTAAATCATATTGGAAAAATACCAAATCATTCACTTTAGTCAAAGGTCATTGACTTTGCGAATATCCTGAACACTACCAAAGCGAATTATATTTTAAATTGGTGAATTGGGTTGAGCACGGTTAAATACAAATTTCTAGCTAAGCCATGAACGACGGAACCAATGTTCAGTATGGATTGAATAAACGTCTTACATTAGTTAAGCACAACGTTTTGATCAGCACTGCAGTCTGTATGTGTTACCACATCGAGTAAGTCAAAGGCTTCAGAACAGTTAGATTTTAATCTCTTATTGTTTGGAATGAAGGTAACTTTTCTATCTAATAACGTTGTTTCATCAACAAATGTTATATGTGATCTGCCCAACGTGAGTTTAGCATCATCATCAACGGACAGAAATGTTTACATAATGGTTTTGATTTTGAGAATTAGTATTGTTTATAACTTGTGTCAGTTGTTCTTCGATCGCATTACTATGCTTGGATCAACTCAATATTAAAAAGTCACCAGGACAGAGAACAAACGACGCCAGAATCCAAACATTTAGTGATATTATTAATTCTGATATTAAAAAACTTCACAAGTGAAAAAACTTCCTTGGAGCACACCAATCTCTTGCTCGTATATATCAGAGAGGGCGGAGACTACCTGTAGTTTTAATTCCTTATATGAAAAAGAATTCGAGAGTAAGCTTGCTAGACGGTCTGTTAGACTTATATCGCGCAGTTCTTCATTATTCTGAACTTCCATGTTGTACCATAGGCCCTTCCCAAGTCGACCAAACAACTACTAAATGTTCGTTCGTGATAAAAGCATCGTGAATGAATGTTTTAATTATATCCAGATAATAATTAATACTACGGCTATACCGAGATCTACTTTAAAATGAGATATTAAACTGTTATTCTCAAAATGTCAAAGGAGTCTTGCAAATACAGTTTCACTGACACAGATCGTCAAAGCAGTTGGACGGTAGTTCATATGGCTTTTACTATCTTTAGTTGCTTTGGGAAATAGTATAATCATGGTCTCTTTACGTGTCTATGGTACATTGCCAGAGATCCAACAAAAATTACCAAACAAACGATTAGTGAGGGTTCTGGTAAGCGATTAAAAAACTGGTAACGTTTCCATAGGCCTATCTTAAAGCATCCACAAATTCTAAAAGTAAATGGGTGAATATAACTTTTAATTATTGGATGTGAACATTAAATGTATTTTCTCATTTTCACTTTGCAGCCTATGAATATTTGTTGAAAGCTGCCGAGTAGTCAGATGATGGTGCGTTGTCTGAAAGGTGCATTTGTATATCATGCTTAGAACTGAAGAATTAATTTTATTTAATTTTAGTTGTAGGAAATAGTTTATATGTATCCACTGCTGGATTTAAATAAAGTGTTATATAGACACAAACCATATTTACAAATAGCAACTTGTACATTTTTTAGTCATATATCTTTTCATCCCCATACAATGTTATAGTCACTCGAGTAGATCAACTGGGGTTGGCAGCTGTTGTCTAGTTCATTTGGTCATACAACGATATTTGGTGGTGTACATATGGAACCAAATGCAATTACTCAATGAAGAAATACATCGAAAGTAGTAGCTTATAAATGTGTTTAAAAGAATGACACTATATGGAGCTCTAATTGTACAACGACGGAAGCTCTCCAATAAGTCCTCTAAATATTTTGAGAGGTGGTGTTAAAGAAGGAGTAATTGTAATGTGTCAAAGTATCTTGCAAAATATGTCTCCTGTTTACACAGCAAGTAAGGATCATCATAGTGTCAACGCATAAGAATATTATTACAGTTGATTTTAAGTCGTCGACAGTTCCATTGTACGATGGTATTAATCACTGTTAATTAAAAATCAGAGGTTTGGGAATTGTGTTATACATTTGTGAATGGGAAAACGTATTATATGCTTTATATGGAGGAAGAACGGGTTTAAGTCCTGAGCCTTCCTGAAGATATGAAGAAACTTCTGCATCCATTTCCTGAAAGTAACAAACACTAGTATGAAGCTATAGAGAGTTAGCAAACGGTTTGTACTATCTTTGGGGGTTCAATTTTTATCATATGGGGGTTTTGCATTTCTGAATATTGTTTGTGTAGAAATTGCGGTAACTTTGTATAAAGAGGAGCATTTGAAGATGCATCAGGTAGACTAGATTGGGTCTGTACAGTCTGTGCATCCTCTATTATCTTTGGAATGATCTGTACAATAGTTGACAAGGTTTGTCCATTTATGAATGCTTTAGTTTGTACAAGCTTTTGGGCCTCTGCAAAGGGTTATTTGAGGTGTACTTCATCGCTTCAGTTTCCTTCTTCTACCAAGTACCTGATTTTGATTTGATACCGTTTTTCCGTCTAGCCCAAGTATAGTCTTTCCGTCTATAATATAAGGGGCTGAGATGCTTTCTTTTGATTGAATGAACATGAAGCGTGGAAATGAACCCACGCCATAATTTGCATTGTCGGAATGAAGCAAATGTTATGTACATCTATCTTGCATGTTCAACCTTAATAATGATACATTTTAATGATGGTTTTCAAACAACATGTTACATAGCTAATTTTTGTCCATATTGTAGATTATATTTTAAGATGATGATTTGTAAGCAACATGTTTACTTAGATTTTAGTTTAAGACACTGTTGTTTTTCTCTTGCTAAAAAACCGTGGTGTAATTGATATTTGTCAGTCTAAACTTTCAGTAAAAAGACCGGACTTTGTTTAAAATTTTAATGGACATTTTTTGTGGCATATGTCTGGTGACAATCTATATAAAAAGTTTAAGTAAATGCTTCATTTCTTCTTTAGTGTCATCTCTAAAATCATTGTTAGTTGAGCTCAGATATGATTTGAGGGGAATCGTTTATTTATTAAAACATTTTGTGAATTCATTCAAGGACATTCTCAATTATATCATTGATTTATATGAGAATTGTTAACACGTCATCAGAAGGTTACTGCGTTAAAAGCACATTCAATACTGGATATTTATTCGGAACACAACACTTTGGATTTGTGCTAGAACTTTTAGGATAATTTGGGATTTAATTCACAATACTGTCAATTCCTTTCAAAATTTTCCATTGGTGTTCTATGCATATAAATTATTGTTGAATACGTTTACCAAATTGTTTTTTTCTCTTTTCTGTTAATTAGTTTAAAATTATAGAGTCGTAACACAAACAATTTGTGCTTTGTCGCTGATTTATTTAATGATTTTAAATTATATTTTGTTGTATATTCTTCACACGTATTCATTCACTAAGTAACTCCAGAAATCGACATTTTGCAAGTGCCAGAGATACACACGTGGGGTGTTCAGCAGGTAAAGATAACACCCAAATGACCCGTGAACTCACTGCCTCCTAGGAAAACTTCTCAAACGGTACAAAAGGGAAAACCTGTAGGACAAGGGGTACTATCAATAGAAATACAGTGGATAAATATGAAGGGAAAGTTAGAAAATATAGTCAAGAATATATCCTTAGGCTCAGTGTGATTAGTCGATTTGCTTGGACCAGGCCTATCACGACCAACCGTCTAGAGAAAGCAGAGGCCAGAGCAGATATCTTGCATTAGGGAACCACTCATGGGCCTCCCTTTTATTCAACTAATAGGATCCGTTCCTTACTCGACACGGGTAGCAACCCATGGCCAAAATTTCATTACTGGAACATGTCTGTTATTGAGCCTACTTTGTTCTGTCTTCAAACTGGCATATGTATATAAAAGAAAAGATTGATACATTCAGTGACATTTCCATAAGGATAGGAATGATTTAAACAGCAGGGAAACCAAATTAATGAGAAAAAAAACAACATAAAACCATCGACCTCTCGTCAAGAGTTTGAAGAAACGAATCTATCAATTACTGGAATAGGTGTACTGAATGTCACCACAAGCACTGGTCAGAACAGTCATATGCTGGACCCAAGGGATTGTAACATAGACACGTGGAGGAAGAATGTGAAGAAAGAGATGACAAAATGACGCCTGATGTTTAATGACATCACCCTGAGGGCTACAGACCGTCATATGTGGCACTTTCTCGTCGAAGCCTTATGTAACACTGTGATAACTGTGGCATGCCAGTAATCTTTAAATATTTCAGATATTAACAGATTCATGTGTTTCTTTATTATGTTACATTTTACTTGAGGTTATCAACTATTGTTTTGCACTTTATATTAATATATTAGCTGAATGTACAATTAAACTCAATGTCTCTGTATATGATTATTAATACACTTGAATAAATAAAGGAAAATGAATTTATGGAAATTCACATTATTTTTGTTTCGTTTCTTCACTGTGTTATCAACTAATATTTTCAGGCTCCTAGACAAACATGAGATTGTTATCGATACCTTAAATTAAAAAGAAAACATGACTGAAATATCTTGAAAATATCAAAGATTTAATGTTATTTCACAAACAAGTAAACCTTATAAAGAGACCGTTTGATTGGCATCTGAAACAGATATCTTATAAATTGTATGCATTAATCTTAATAGATTCTTGAAAATCATGATGTATATCTGAATATTTGATTTTCACAATATGCCATTACTGAGTACTCACAATATGACCATTCTGGGTTACATAAATGATGGATATTTGAAAACAGAATAATCACGATGTGGCCAGTTTGTATTATGTCATATGATATAATTTTGAATACAGAATACTCACAATGTGGTCAATATGGATTGCATCATATGATGGATTTCCAAATTCGGTATTAAATATTTGGTATACTGACCATATGGCTATACTGGATTCATTTATGCATAATTTCACGATACAGTTCATATATAACTATTAGTAAGTCAGTATATATTTATTCTGTATTCATAAATCACATGAGCAACATATATAAAGCAAATGATATTTCCGACTTTCTTTAAAGTCTTCCAAGATATGAAACAGCAATCAGGAGCTGGACCAGAAATTATAAACACTTCTCTAGACTGCCAAATGGACCTTATCTTAAATTAAGATTAAATAGTATACATAATGAATGAATTAGCTATCAGAATAACATCAACTTTAACTTTTATTCAGTGTTAATATGGTGACAAATACGAGATAAGCATTTCACCACTAAATGAGCTAAGCAAATGCGTTACAAATATGGCACCGTATTTGAATATATATATTCATGGAGCACGCGTGACAGCGCGAAGTGTAACTTAATTTGTTATATACAGACGGCTCGGATTAAAAGTTTAATCATATATTTTGTTGCTTTTCCAACCCTTTGCTTCATAAATGTTTCAATATTGCTGTGCATTTTAGTCTGTATGGATCAACATTACTCTATTCGGAATAAGACGGATAACCGACATTTAATGCTCATCCCTGTACAATAATATCATTAGGACACTGGGAAAAGCATATCGCGATTCTTGCACTATGCCAGGATCGAAGTAAAAAATACAATACTGTCCTGTCTTCTCTTCGCGACAAGCAATCTTCGACAGATTGTAACTAATAAACTCCAAGGCTCATTTCAACAGAACCAATTACGTTTGTCTCTAAAGTGGATTGCTCTGAAAACCAGTCTGCAAGCAAATTACAGCCTTAATTCTAGAGATGATTGAAAGATAAATTGATGCTACTTGCGATTGGCAAAGATGTAAATAGTTTTACAGAGAGCATTCAATCCGTTGAATGAGAAAGAAACGCAATTGTAACCAGCGCAAACATTGTGCTCCAATCTTTTACTGCAGGAAACAAAGACATACTACCATCTTCAACGATATCATAGGCTCCAGTACAAAATCAGAAAAAAAATCATCATGTGTAACAACGGCCACCATAAGGTTTGGTGGAATAGTACTTTATTATTATTATTTTATTTCGCCGACGATCCTAAGATAGGTGCAGACAAGTGAAAGTAATCTACAGAAGGGAAATTTAAAATTGTAATTACCTTAGAGGAAAAGCATTCAAACACGAAAACAGTCAGGAAGTACAATGACATACTTTTCTCAAGGATAGCTGAAAACGAATCGTCTGCAGCTAGCGTTCTATTAGCACCTCTTACAAGCATTTAACAAGATTGAATTGCGGTATAATTTCACATTCAATATGTTCATCGCAAACAATTTCCTGTGTCTATAAGATAAAATCTCTCCAAGACGACACACTAGGCATCATGTAGTAAAACCCTTTAAAGGAAACATATCTATCAAGCTAAATATGGTGAAGATAATTTATAATCTGTAACAGTGCCACTTTAGCAATAACAAAAAATATGAGGAAAAGGCACCGATATCAATAATATCAATATTTTAGATCTAAGGTTTCACCGAACGAACTTAATAGTATAAAATACTTTCTTGACCGTATTCATTATTAAATTTTAAGAACATGCAACATAGATGCTCGTTTATGTTATATGCCCATCTTACTTATGTGTAAGATTTCATTTGTTTCAGCCTGTTAATGTAGCCTAATCGATCTTAACAATATGGCTTTCATTAGGAATAAGCACTCCTATGAGCACCATCCTTGTATAGCCAATAAAACTACAACGACGGTACACCGGTCTGCTGTTTCAATAATATCAGGAATGATAATGATATCACGTTATTGAATTATTTAAAATTTGATGCTCAAGAAATCTTGCTGAAAAGTCTTAACAACAATAAAAGTAAATGTATTGACTCACTGGCAATATTATACGCCATTCTTTGTGATGTCAGCTTCAGATTTCATAATTATATAATTTTCGTATAACTGATTATTGCGATTGATGTCTTCACGGACGCTTTATTTAGGCACCTTTCTGTATTTAAAATAATTGCGTTTACAGACAATAACAAAATATTCACTACAAGGCTCGATTTACGACTTGTTTATGGCAGCAGCTCACCACTTATCACATGCAATGGAAATATTGTGGCTCCCAAGAGATCAATTAAAATCATCTAAGACTGCAACGCATCATCGCAATTCTTTCAATACAACACAGCTTTCTAAACTATGACATAACGATTTCAAATAGAATAATATACGCATTTTCTAGCTGTCCATTTGTTTGGGGGTTTATTTATTTGTTGTTTATTTGGTTCCTCAGACCAATCGTCAATACAATTTGAGCAGAGACTCGAATTGCTGAACGTAGTAAAAAATAATCTTAATTAATCTCCCTAATCGTTACTACCATAAGGTATATGTAATAAGAGATATAATATATTTTCCTGCATAGATAATAAGGTATGACCTGTTTTCCTGTGTGGATAATCAGATGTGACCTGTTTTCCTGTACGGATGATCAGATGTGACCGGTTTCATGCATGGTTACTCATATATGGTACATGGGTCAAAATATACTAATAATCAGAAAGAGAAATAGTTATATCATACTATTATTCTGATTAACCGTCTCAATCAATATCGCTAAATGTCTTTATAATTGTGATTATAATTTAAGTGCTTTTGACAGTTATCAGAACGAACAGTGTACACACCTATATTCAGAACTCAGAATTTCTAAGAATGGTAAAAGTTTCAAAACTAAAACTGACAAACAAACTTCATTACTTATGAACATTAAACAATATAAGTGAGTTACATTGCTAAATTTGAAAAAAAAAGATTCCCGGGAAAGTAAAAAAAAATAATTGCGCCTCTCTGTGAAAGAGTATATTGCTACAATTTATATCATTTATACATCTATGACAGTGAGAACTGTAATCAAAAGAAACGTGTTAGGTTGTACAATAGTATCACACAAGTTAACGTAGATTTATACAAAGATTATATGACGGACAATTAAAAAATGATATTGATTAGGACTTAACACAGGCAGAAAGTGTATTTATCGATATGCATGATATGGTATAATATCATGATATATCGGGTCTATCTATTACTAAAATGCTGTGGGAGAAATCCTTTTGCTATGTTGGTGCTATTTCACGAAGGATGATTTATAAAAAGGTTCTCGGTATTCAAATCATTATGTCAATGCTATGGCCATTGCAGTGGTTGTGTGAGCCACAAAATGATTGGCTGCAAAGCAACCAACTTTTTTAAAACAAGTGTAATACCGTAATTCATTTTTAACTGATCACAACATAACTATGGCAAAGATATAATATCATGTCGTCATTGTTAAGTATTTGAAAGAAAACTTCCAAGTCTATTTGTACGGACATCAAAAACAACAATTACGGAATTAAACCCTTCTAGAAGACAAAAACTCGTTCTTCGGTTAAGATGAGTGTCTTCCAGATTGCAAGTAAGAAGCAAGCAAGACATACACAATCAATTCAAATACGTCGATGCTTGCCTACAGAAAATGTGTCTTGGTCGTCGACCAGGCTTGTTTGTAATTCCAATAGTACCAAATCCATGTTTTTTTTCAAAAGTGACTGGCAGATCACTTTTACTAAGCTGAGATCTGCACGTTGACGCATAGAAGTACTCATAACTCTTATAACTTACTGAACGTTTAGGAATTTTTAGGAATTCATTCGCCATGATTAAAGCTATTTTTACTATTTTAGCATTTGAGGCATATAATTAGGTTTTTTAATTGTAAAAAGATTATTGGTTTTGTTTCTACTTGTTAATTAGCTTAATATTATATAGGGCTTGTAAGATTATGAAAAGGAGTAAAATCAGACCTGAAGCCATAGTGTACAGCCATTACAAAATCGTAAGAAAACAACTAGCAAATATTTCGTTCCTTTAATAGAAGAGTCAATCCGACATATAAAAAAATTAAATTCCTTAAAGTCTAGATGAAATGGAATGTTTCAGTAATTTGGAATTACCAATATAATGATTGGAAATTCATCATGTTACTGCTTACAGATGACACAGGGCTTCTAATCCTTCATTTCAAAATAATTTATTTAGTGTCTACCAACAGAAGAATGTTTGAAATGAACATTTTAGTAACACGCCTTTATTGATTCTGCATTTATATTTCGATTGCTTTAATGTTAAATCAACTGTACGTTAGGGAATGCCACTTTAAGAGATATACATGTGGATTGTAAACAAACGTAATGGCATGATATAAATTTGAATTTGGTATGAATTGATAATTGTATCGACTGTTTCTGAATTAGAAACTGTATTCCTTCTTCTTGCTCTAAGTTTAATTATATTCATTTAGTAAATGAGCTATTTTGACATAAAACATTTCATAACGTGACTCCACAATAATTCCATCTTTCTGTATCCATTTACACAATGCAGTCTGTCTAATACTCTAATCTTTATTTGCCTAATTCAAAACGAATCGATGCAAAATATATTTGTACGTACTAGACAGCATGAGCGTGGAATATTATTCCGACTATTATTAAACAAGCATAGGCACTCTACTCTTAATGTAAGAAATGATATCTCATTTCCATGCATTGAACATGTTACTCTGTTATTTACTCACCTTCGGTTATACTGTATTTTAAATCTTTTTTTAAAACTAAGATAGCCAATGTTTCAAAACATAGGCTAAAATCAAGATAACATTATTTAATCTTCTTATCACGTTGAAATAAGACTGATGTATTTGAAATGGTAATATTTTAATATTTCTATAGTGTATTTTCCAATATTTGGCGACTGATGCACATTCTCTGTGCAGTATATAAGACATAAAACAACATGTGTAGTTTCCTTTTGTATGTGTAATCACCAACTTCGGAATGGATTACAGGGTAGAACGAGATTTGTTTACCTCAACGCTTTTTAAACCAAAATGTCGAGCTAAATACACGGCAGAAGCAACAAAACAACGAGGAGAAAATAACAGCAAGAACCCATTTTTCTTAGACCTGACTGGCATCCGATACAATGTAGAACATATAAATTAGTACTTACTGGCATTCTTCCAGCGGATGTATGACAGACAAAATTCTGGAATGTTTTATTTTCTCTAAGAACTGAACTTCACGTCTAAGGATTTCTGAAACCATCTCACGTCGTCTTGGTTTGTGAAGCTTGTCGGCGATTTTCTTGTCAAATATAAAGACTGAAGCTTCCTGAAATACATTTAGCAACAATCATTTGCAATGAAACTAAATACCATTATACTCACTTATAACACAAGTCCAGTTGCAAACAGCAAAGACCCAGATTTTCCGTCGCATAATACTCTTGCAGATCTGGGTCTGTGCAGTTTGTTTGGAGTAATCAGTAGAATAAACAACATAGATATTATTCTGCAGGCGCTTGATCTGGATATTTGCTGTTTGCAGTTTGAATCGATTTATAAACGAGAAAACTGCTGTACGTATCTTAACCTACTAATATTAAGATGTAAATCTGATATTTTCACTTCATGGGATCTATTAAATTGGTGTTATCTCCGTGTTTAATATACTATTAAAACAAACGTTTGAGTCTGTCAAATGTATTAAGCTTAAATTGGAAAAGACCTTATTGATAGTTTTATGAGCATTGCGTCTAGTTTATAAAGTAGGTCCTAAGTATGTTTTGTACCTATAACATATCGGTAAGTATCACCTAATTTTCTTATCTGATACTATAACGACATACTTCTGTCTGATAACAAATATATCTTTTTTAAAGTCAGAGGTCGACCTTGCGATTTATGTTGATCCTAATTCATTGAAATAATGACTCTCTCTCTTAAAAATGGCAGTTAAGCTTTCAAGAGCCGTCTGCAACAGACACTGTTTTAGCTTATGTAGAATATTCTTCACTAGCGCAAGATAAATCGATTCTCGATTAATAATTAGCATACCATAATTAATTAACGTATTAGGTATGAATTAAAAATATTGTAATAGGATATTGCAAATGTTTCCAATTATTACAGTACTGAAACTCCTGAAATGTGAATATTTTCATGGGTACTCTAATTAATTGGCATTAAATATAATTTATACAACACTGTCAATTAGGACACTAATATCCAGTTTTATGTATTAGTAACAGGTTTTATTTTAATGTGATTGATTCACTTGTGTGAATCAAGACTGAAGAATATTCATTTAACAGGGAAATGGTCATTTATTTCTACCAATTGCAAAATCGTGTGCCTTATATGTTATACTACTAACATTTCGTACAACTGAATGTGATAGCCAATGCAAAAACACGAAGAGTATCTCAAACCTCGCACTTCTCAGTACCTTGGCATAGGCTGATATCAGGTAAAGCACTTTTCCATTTGTAAGTCTGAAATACGCAAATGTGTCAAATTATCTAATGACGGCTATAATACATGTCTTGCTTTCTAATCTGTATCGTTTATTCAAATGTAGCATTAACTAAAATACGCAACGGGCCCTCTACCACGTTTGAAATGTCGAAAGGATTTATAGCTGCAGGCCTTAAATAGATTGAAGATAAATACTGCAAACAGTTCAAATACAGATGTTGAAGAACTTGACAGATGATAATAATAAAGCGTGTGGCATTGACAGAAATCACGTGGAAGAGCATTTCCGTTGAACATCATTGGTGGTAATGTGATACAAATACCAAGTCAGCGCACCTTTTATAACAACGTAATGAAAAGAAAGTCGACTTTCATAGAGTTGTTTATTGACAGCATGCATATATTATGTGCAAGGTATATATATATATATATATATATATATATATATATATATATATATATATATATATATATATATATATATATATATATATATTATATGGACCTTCACCCGTGGAATGTCAACAGGAAAGGATATTTTATTTTATACTTGACTCTGCTTGCCTTTTAAGTTCATGTCATTGCAATATGTAAGTCATTACTGCTTTCTGACTTAAACCATGTTAAATGCAAAGAAAATTGTAAAACAGTTATATTTATATACACTCTAAATATAAATAAAAATAGTACTAATAATTCGTATTCGATAATTTGGTACCTAGATCAACATTGAGATCTATGGTATATATTTAAAGGTGTGTCACCATGCTAACTTTTGACATAACAGATTTGGAACCATTTTAATTTACATACAATTACGAACGGGCATGCATCAAATGTATCTTTTTTTTAAAAAAAAAAAACAGTCATTTATTTATGTGCACCATTATATTCGTTGTGGAGGATGTAGATTTTGTTTGACTTTTATACAACATAAAATGTGATTCGCTTATAGAACAATATCTTAAACATTCAGATTTAATGGAGGCTTTGCAAATAGCAAATCACACCTATATAAGTCATCTTATGCAGATTCAATGCAGGGTTTGCAAATAGCAAACCATACCTACATAAAAGTCTTCAAAGGTACATGCTTTCCCTTTTTATTCTGATCATTGCTATTTTCAAGACGGTGAAAATTTGAATATAAACAGTCGTAATTTTAAAGTGAATTTAAATTTTAAAATGTATGATATATGCTCAATGATGGCCTAGTAGTTTTAGTTGTCATTAGTCCATTAATAGCTGCGCATCTGTGGTTGTCGTTAAACCATTGATGCAGCTTATTTTTGGCGGTCATTAATCTATTGGTGGCAGCGAACTTTTGGTGATCGTTAATCCATTCAAATAAAATAAAATATTCATATGTTACAGATTGTGTACAATCTTCATACAAGATGGCAAAATACATATGTCAATGGCCATGTTATGCTAAAATGCCCTCGTATGTTCTTAAGTGGCTTTCAGGGTCACTATAATTCCTTTAATCTATTATACTGACTAATTTAGAAGATATACATATTGGAGAAATTCAAATGATGAGAATTTGAAGTTCACAGAACAATGCTGTTCTATCCCTATGCTGTTCTGTTCGTTACGCAGCAATGCAAGTATTCAGAGCTGTAGAAGTGGGGAGGAAATGGGGGAGACACGAAGCCAAACTTTCAAATATTTATCAAAAAACAATATTAATAGCAAATAATAACTGATGCAAATGCATAGTCCTATAACGATTAGGAGAAGTGATAGAATTATATTGCGTTAATATGGCCTGTACCACATTCTACTTTAATAAACATGAGTACCATATATATCGGATGAAACATCAAAAGCGTTGCTGTCTGATGTCATATTCACATGACAATGCAGTTCAAGACCGATATTATTGAGAATATGAGTCTTCAAGCTTCACTAACTGACCCACAACATTCATAAAGTGTATTTTTCTCATTGTTGTATATATATATATATATATATATATATATATATATATATATATATATATATATATATATATATATATATATATGTATATATATATATATATATATATATATGTATATATATATATATATATATATATATATATATATATATATATATATATATATATATATCAAATCACACGTTCTGTGTGTGTATTAACTGTTATTAGTACACAACATCTTATTACAAAAACAAAACGAAAAATGTGGATGATTGATCTGGTTTATATTGACGGGCAGAATTATTACCCTTTAGAAACACATGTACACGTAAACGAATTTACAAACGAATTCAATGCGATTTCCAATAAATTTAGTCTATAACTTTTAAGAAAATTCTTTGTTAAAAAAAACGCATAAAAGCAAAGCATAATAATGACAGATTTATCATCAAATCTATATCGAATCCGGCCTTTAATCTATCACATCTGTATCCATTTGTTTCACTGCTGGGTAAGTTATTTGCAGTGATTAAAAGGGCATGAACCTGTCAATTATTTCAATTGTAACGATCATATTCCGACGTGACGTGCTTAATGTGAAAATGATTCGTCCATCGGATTTTAGTAAATATAAGCGTTGCCAAATCTATTTCAAATGATAAAATCTTTATGTGGCTTTATCTGAATCTGGTAAGAGATTACCATGCAGATTATGTAAATTTATATCGTCGTGCTTCATTTTCGATTGATTTTATTTCCCGTTTGCTTCGCGATGTTGTTAATCTATGTATTTTGTGATGCTCATTATCATCATATACAAGACAATAAATGAAGAAAACAACTACCTTTTTCGAGGAATTCTCTGTGCGCTATAAAAATATTTTGCATCAAACGCGGAAAATTTCACAAAGAAGCTAGTCCGATTTTAGAAGCAATAGTTCAGTTTACTAAGTTATTTTTTAAATTTTATAGGGTAAATGTTTGGATGCATAAACATAAACATACATCTGGTATATTATGTCTAATTTAAAAAAGTATATGTTTTCATTTGTTCTTAAAGATTAGAATTAAAATTAATAATATATTTCTTTCCAGAGTAATCGAAGCTTTAGCGATATCAATAAAGGGAAACTACTCTTAGTGGCAAATTATTCAGGCGCCATTTTTCAGAGTGAAAATTATTATTCATTTTAATAATAATATATTCATTTTATTACTACTTATTATTATTATTATTATTATTATTATTATTATTATTATTATTATTATTATTATTATTATTATTATTATTATTATTACTATTATTATTATTCATTTTATTATTAATAATATTGAATATTAATATTAAAATATTATTCATGAAACTTTCATCTTCTTTTTCATTTATTTTCTTATTCCCCTATATTAACTTCTCTTGCATCGAAATTTGTAATTGAATATCAAAAAATAATAAAACAAGAGACAAGATTATAAATATACCTGCGATCTAATCTTGATTTGGAGGCTGAGACTTTAATGTCTCACAATTCGAAATATCACAAAAGTTGTAAAATTAATTATATACATGGGATATTGGTAAGTCCAAATGATTTTAATAACAGAAGTATAGAAGTTATGATCATTTGATGAAAGAAATAATTTACTTTAGGTAGAATGCATCAATTAATACAATCGGTCACATGGGATGATGTTGCAACAAAATTGAAAGTGCGTAATTTCAACACGGCTGCCCACGTGTAAACAATGCGTTTCGTTTTTCTCAATTTCCTGAGCCTTGTAACAATTTTGCATTTAGTCATCTTATTATTTATTTTTGACATTAAATTAATGCATATCCCCGCCAGTTTTAGTTAATTCGATAATATATTCAGGCAATGTACATTCGTTTCAAGACATGCTCTTGAAAAAATGTCGCCTATATATATTTGCTACTAAGCGTAGTCTACCGCACGTACTTATCGGTATTCAAAGCGACTGATAATGTGATGGTACTTCGCTCTAGTGCTACCACATATTGATTAAGAGCTGTGCGTCTCGAAATACTATAAATACTAATAATTGAAAATATTAAATAAAATGTCAGTAGAAAAAAGAAGATCCTGTAGCATTACTAGTCTAAATGCATCGATAGAAGAACAATACATTACGTAATTAATGTTTAATGTAAGTCTACTGCATACAATGACTTGGGGCTGTGATTTTGCAAGTATTACATCAATTACTTGAAAATATTAAAATAATATATTAGCACAAAAATAGGAAACATTAATATTAACTAGTTTTAATTCAGAGATAGATCATTTTTTGGAACACTACCTGATTCATGTCTACTAAAGCTATCATTAGATAGAATATGTAGTTGTCGGCAA
The DNA here is from genome assembly GCA_016746295.1 of Potamilus streckersoni. Lineage (NCBI taxonomy): Eukaryota > Metazoa > Mollusca > Bivalvia > Unionida > Unionidae > Potamilus > Potamilus streckersoni. Next base: position 308,485 of record JAEAOA010001597.1, on the reverse strand, counting down.
GTTGTATTTGTTGTTTCCTTTAACTTTTCTAAAACGTATTAAACTCTTTTTGAAGGAAAAGATTGTAGATTTAACTTTTGCTGGGTGTGAGAAATGAAGCAAACCAAAACATAATAAAGTGTTATTTGCTTGTTTGTATATATATATATATATATATATATATATATATATATATATATATATATATATATATATATATATATATATATATATATATATATATGTTGCATGATGTGTAGGTGTGATGAAATTTTTAAAAACTTTAGATTGTGCTTCAAAGGTATGTGTTTACTTAAATAGCTAAACGAATGATGATAATCTTAAAATGAAAGAAAAACATTAAACAGCTTTTACGGGGAGAAACTTACCATGATCGGAATTTTGGAATAAGGACTTCTTTTAACCTAGTTTTGAAAACGTACAAGATGAAAACATTGAACAGTTTCCATACTTACCAAAACTACTTCGCTTTAAGCCTCTACCGTGTTAAAATTTGCATTGTGCTACAAATTCAAACATTATTGGTTATCCCTACCTATTGGTTGTGAGATACACCTTTAATAACATGGACGGTAATATGATGTGATTATGATTTTTTTTAAAACTTAGCTTTAACAATTTTTCATATCGCTACGATGTCTGCAGTGTGGCAGTTTATAGTGATGTCTCGCACTGGAGCATCATGCCGTAGACATGTAGTTTGATCAAAAGGAAGGTGCAACAACTGGTAACCTAATTTACTTCAATACACTCATACTGGACATTGATTGATATATTTGTATAAACAACAAATCACGTAGTCTGGCATGATATGAGCCGTGGGTATTCTATCAAGTGAAAAATAAATTATTAATTATATAATGTACGATTACAGCATGTAAGCTATTATGGGCGATATATGGTGTTGATTTACGAGTGATTAGAAATGATCCGAGTTCTTCCTGAAGTTACAACAGTGAGTCCATAGCTATTACATGAAACTGAAATATATTTATCTGTATATATCTATCTGCTTTCCTTTACTTAGTTGTTCTTTGTCTATATTTTTTAGCATAAGTGCACACAGAAAGACGTTTTCTGGTTTAGAAATGGATACTTCTATACATGCTGTTTTTTTTTATGAGAACCGAGAAAAATAACAGCAGTGAAGGGACGAGGAAAATAAAACATCTCACTGTATCCAAATCAATCTTACTAATATTGATGGTTAGACTACAAGCTTAATATTGATTGCAATACGCGATAGATGTATATTTTATTTTATATTTAAAAATAGAGGCATTCACAAGTGCTAAATCTTTATCAGACAGCAGCATTCGATGAGCGTTAACATGAATGATCATCAGAATTGAAAACGATTGCCTAGCTGAAAGCGAAAGGAATCTGCAAATGACAGTCGGCGCCAAATCACATTAAAAACACATTAAAGAAAAGACGCATTACGCTGTTATAAGTATAAAAACGTTAGCCCTTTCTGTTTAGAATTCCTATTCCAGTCTGATTCAGGAAAACACAAGAGGTTAGTTCACACTGTGAATTGTATTGAAAATTGATGAAGCTAATTTAAGATTATATGATATATGTAGGCTGTAAAATTGCCACCATCTATCTATTCCATATATACATGACTACAACTAAAACAGGCGTCATGTTTCAGTGTACTTAATCCTTAAAGTTCACGATTACCAGGGGACAACTTGGATTGAGCATGTGGATTGGTCTTTTCATGCCCAGACAATATGTACATATTTATACGGTGGGTATCAATCTAGATTTTTCGCAGGTATAATTCAGGTACTAATTACTTTAAAGATAAAATTGGACCCCTGGACCAATGCTAACATCATGCATAAATATAGTTTTTCAAGTGTATATATGGTTATAGGTTGGGGATCTCAATAGTTTCCAATTTATATGCCAGGAACGACTCTTTAAATAAGGATCGGTCCTTGGGTCAATGCAAGTTGTACTTATCTTCTCATGTCTAAAATAAATGGTTATAGGTTGGGGATCTAAAAGATTGATATGTTCTAATCCAGGGACTAAGCTCGAGGGTATAGCGAAGGACCATTGGGCATGATTTATGGATCCCAGTTAAACTTGTGTTGACTCGGATAATTAATTACAAACGCCACTTCTTTTATATTTCAAAAAAATTAATTGAATTTTTTGAAATGTATGTTACCATTTTATTCAATTCCTAGCACCCCGCCAAGGGGCGAGATAACAATTTTGTAAAGGTACAATCTCTATTTATTGGGCTCTCATTGATCTAAATTTCATGCATATAGCTTTAGAGATGTATAGTGAGTTTGAAGACACTGTACATTATTATTATTATTATTATTATTATTATTATTATTATTATTATTATTATTATTATTATTATTATTATTATTATTATTATTTTCAGGGGAGCAAGGGAAGAATTTGTACACATTTTCGTGCATAGATCAGGGTTGTAAACTTGAATTGCGCCCGTACGTTAGCATGGGTTTCTTTTAATTTTTTTCTCGGTCTATTAAGCCGTTTTAGTTTGACAAGCTTCGGGTTCATCATGATGATCTTGCAAATTCACTCGTCTCAGAGTGGCACCGCAACAACCAAAGAATACGTTATACATGTTTCATTTTGTAAACCTTTGGCGTTTACCTTTGCATGCATCACGCTGACTATTTTTGTACCTGTAATTACTTATATGCCTGTATGAAAAAAATTGCATTGCATATCTTCCTGGTTCAAGTTTCGTACAGGAGGAAAAACGATTCATCAAATCTTCCCCTCCTCCTTGAATCTTTTATTCATTAAAGAAAATATTTTATATTATTATACTTTAGAAATAGTATGTATATTTAATTTACAGCGTGTGCTTAACGTTTCCGCATGATTGTAAGTTGTTAACAGACTGTTGACCTAGTTGACGTTTGTCTATTATTGTAAGTTGTAAAAATAATTTTGTGTTCATACCATATGAGTTCCTAATATTCTAGACCCTCCTCCTGTTTTTAGTTAGATTAGAATTTTCCCTCAGAATGATTCATATTTAAGTCAAGCAAAATGTGAATAAATAGGAATTTGATAAACAATTAGTTGACTCATGTTCTATATTGATCTGAGGAATCCAAAGTATGATGTTGTGTTTATATATATTTTGAGAGCTGTTTTTTTAATTTAAAATATTCACTGGACTCAAACATTATTGTGGATTATTGTCAACTCATTTCAAAAAGAGTGCACTCTCACCGTACATATCATTCAACACTTTTGGAAATCATTAGGTACATTCATTTTATTTTTAACTGAGATATGACACTTATTATTATTTGGGATTAAATTCACAATATTGTAAGTGTCTCTCAAATTATTTTTATTCTTGAGAAATAAATTGTTTGCTGATTTTTTTTAAAATTGTTGATTTGCTTCTTTCTGTCACTTAGCTTAAGACCATGAATTAGTAATATCTCCCTACATTTTTTAATTAAAATTGTTTTATCTATTTGTGGAGAGCTCGAGTCGCAACAGAAAATTCACAGAATAAGTTCTTCCACTTATGTTACGCAGCTATCTTTGAAAGAGTATTCGGCTACAGAAGTGAACAATAATTATGCCTGTTCATATGTCTACTTGTAACAGTGTTAACCGGTTTAAATGAAATAGTTATCAATTATTGCATAATATAAAATAAATGCCAACATGACTCATGCCTGTGAGATCCGCTTGACCCTCCAGTGAGCGATAGCAAATGTTCTATCGAGAGTATGACCGCGTTATTTGGGGCAAATTTAAGTATTTTAACAAAACTTAAACCAAAGCCAAATCAAGATTTAGTGATCAACGTTTCATTTAGTGTCACAATATTCTAGAAATTGGCATATTATATCATTGGATAAAAGATTCAATTCGTTATCGGAACAACTGAACAATGTAAACGGTTTAGTTCTTAAATAGAATCTAGAAAATGGACGATATGTACAAAATTATCGGTTGAATGGTTAAACAAAATACAATTAGCATATACGTTGAAGCACATCCAACGTAGCCTGAATTTCTGGATATTTACAAAAATATGCATCTTCTGCTTCCTTTGAAATTTAGACTCGGGCATATGTCTGAATGAATATTGAAGCTATAAGACCACAACCATCCTATTTATTTGATCCAAATGTTGAATTTGTATTTTATAATCTATTTTCAGGTTTCAGAGAGAAAAATAGATTGTGGAGGAAACCATGATAGAAAGTTAATAATATAATGATGTCTTCTATAAAGGTTCTCATTATACAATAGACCTCGGTTATAATACATTTCAAATGTACATTCAGAATAATATAGTACAAGGAATGGTCACCTAGTATCATACATTCCAAAGAATAGACATTCAGTATCCTACAGTCCACAGAATGGACATCCAGTAATTTACAGTCCAAATATTGGAGATACAGTGCAATGAATGGACATACAGAATGATATAGTCCAAAAAAGAATGGGCATCCAGTATTATATAATGTATAGAATGGTCATCCGGTAATGCATTAACTCTTTAAATCTTCAAAACAGTTATGGGCACTTAATTATTCTTAATAAAAAATGCGTTTTAATCTAGCTAATCTTTAGAACGAGGGGTAATATATAAAGCAACATTTTAAACTCCAACGTTATTCAAATAGGAGTCAAATTAATATTAAAGCATGAAATATTTCTCATGGCAAGCGTGTAAATGTAAAAATAATAAAGCAAAGGTTGGCATGAAAACAATGTTTAAAAAAGACTTATCCAGGACACGTACAATGTTGTCAAACAAAGACACAGTTTCACACTCTACTACTGAATAGTGGAAGCTGCAGCGCAAAGACTGCAGATCAACACAAAGAATATTAATCTGCAAGCCGGTGACTGAGCAAAGGAGGTGAACAAAAAATTCGTCACTAGCTTGATTGCTATTTTGCATCAACCTGTTCATTAAACAAAGAAGTGTTTTAAGAAACAAAAAAAATGACTAGAAAGAAACATAGATTCGAAATATAGCTAACAATAATTAGATGTACAAATATATAGTTAAGTCATTTCCTAGCTCCTCAGGATAGTTATTCTGTCAAAGGCATAAAATGATTCATTTCTAAATATAGCCTTAACAATCAAATTTTGTCATGAAATATGTCATGGATCATTTACGTATATAATGTGAAATTAGAAGTTGTCAGTCACTGGTATCTAATGCAATGAACTGAAAGGAAATTATGATATTTCCGGTTGATACAGATCTTCTATTCTGTAAAACAGCGCCTCCATAGTATTTGATAACATGTTTGTGAGAAAGACGATAACAATGTGTGCTTCGGACATTTGTTTAAAGATACTAATCGAATATTTTCATGAATTTTAAAGTTGAAATTTTGATATTATTTTATAAATGTCGGTTTCTTCCTTGGTTTGACATAAAATCGATATGTGAAAGCATAATATGATATGGGTTTTTTGTATCGGACTTGTGCCAACTTGAAGCATTTGTGCTAGTAATTAAATTTCAAGCCAACTGTTAACTAGTAAAACGTTAGGGATGAAATAGAAGAAATCATTTTTTTTCAGAATAGACCAACATTTAGAGAGTTCGACGTTTGATACTGAATTAGCATTAGAAACTTGAAATCAATAACGGTATATATATATATATATATATATATATATATATATATATATATATATATATATATATATATATATATATATATATATATATATATATGCAACATTTCAGATTTAAAGAGTGAAACAATTCAACTTTAATTCCTTTGAAAATGGATAAAAAATCGGGATCTAATAAAATGAAAGGAAGCAGAAACTTTCAAAACTATTGGTTCTATTGCGAGTACAAATCAAATTACCTTTTGTACCACTTTTCAGTAGTACAAAATGTATCTCCATGCTAGCGTTGTGTTATTCAAAAGAAATATAACGGAACATACGAAATGCTTGTCAATATGCATAATGGTAAAGGTTTGGAATAATGAACAACCCTTAAACGCATATTTTACATTTCTTATAAAGAACTATTGATGATATGAGACATATAAAACTAGAAGGTCACGGAGTGACGTTTCGTTTCCTTAAAGAAAAGTCTTTACAGTGTTCAAGTGATACAGCAAGACATCAGAGAGCATTAAGAGATAAATTCAAAACCAGGGCAGTTAAACAATTTCGGTATGCAATGCTAATTTACAAGAAAACGATGCTGTATCAGAATAACTTTAAAACAAATGAACTTTTATCTGAGCTAAGCAGGTAAACTGATAAAGACGATATACCCTATTCAACTGTTTCTTTTTACGATGCCATGGTAAATTATCATCATCATCATCATCATCATCATCATCATCATCATCATCAGTCCCTTAGTTTGGTAGACCGCTGGGTCACTGCATAAGACCGAACAACCGGCTTTCCCCATTCCTCTCGATTTTTCGTTTTTCTCAGTCAGTCGCTCAGTGTCAAGTCTGTCCACTCCCGAATGTTTTCTTCCCACCTCTTTCTCTGCCTGCCTCTCTTTCTTCTTCCTTGTACAGTGCCTTCCAGGATTGTCTTGGCAAGTCCTGATGATCGTGAGACTTGCCCATACCACTGTAGTTTACGTTTTTCACTGTGTTCAGGAGGTCTTTGTGAGGCCCAGTGGCTTGTCTGATCCTTTGCTACATTTCTTCATTGGTGACTCGGTCCTTGTATGAAACGCCGGGTATCTTTCGGAAGCATCTCATCTCTGTGGCCTGTATCCTTTTGTCCTAAGTCAGCTGTTATGGTCCACGATTCACAGTCGTAGAAAAATATGGACATGACCAGTGAGTGCATCAGTCTGAACTTTGAAATGACTACGATGTTCTTGTTGCTCCAGATGGGCTCCAGTTTTTGGTCAGCGTAGCTGTTGTCTGCGCAATCCTGGAGAATACTTCAGGCTTCTATTATTCTATTATTGATCTGTTACAATTGCCCCCAAATAAGTTGTGGACTGTTTCATGCTTCATACCCTGGATCCTGATGTCAGCGCTGATGCTCTTGGTGTTGTTGGGCATCATTTGGGTCTTCTATGCACTGATTTCAATGCCGTAGGCTTCAGAGGTTTTGTTGAACTAGCTAGTTCTTGCTCATATACTGCTTGTCCATCAATGTCGTCGGTAACACAAGTTAATGACTATTCTGGCTCCGATGATGATTGTCCCGTCATGCGTTTCAAGCGCACCAGGCATGATTCTCTCCAGAAGAATGTTGAATAATGAGGGAGAGAGCAGACATCTTTGTCTGACTCCGACTGTCGTTCTGAACTAGTCCCCTATGCTGCCGTTGAAGTATACTGTACCTTGTCATAGAGTTGCTATAATACTGTGATGAGATTGGGATTGATGTTGTACAGTCTCATGGCCGCCCACAAGGCCGCATGCCATATCCTGTCAAATTCCTTCTTGAAATTCACGAAGATGTAGTACTATTCCTATTGCTTTTGGAGGTACTTCTCACGCAAGATCTTGAGGTTGAAGATCTGCTCTGTTGTGCTTCTCCATGCCCTGGAATCTGCTCTCTTCTCGGCAATTATCTTTTAATCTAGTGGCTTTAGTCTGTTCAGCAGTATCCTCAACTTGACTTTGTTAGGATGGTTTATAAGACTGATTGTACTGTGGTTTGGACACTGTTGCAAGTTGCCTCTCTTGGGGAGGGTGATGATCAGTGATTGGGTGAAGGGCGATGGCCATACTCCTGTTAACCAGATCCTTTTGCAGATCTTTGTGAGAGATCTAGCTATTGCTTCTTCTCCTGTTTTGACCAGTTCTGCTGTGATGTTGTCCACTCCTGCTGACTTCATCTTTTTCAGCGATCTCACTGCTTCTTCTTCTAGTAGGATAGGGTGGTCATCGTTGTTAGTTGCTGGAGGGACGTTCAGTTCCTCTGCCTCTCTTTTGGCTCGGTGCTTGTAAAGTTCTGCGCAATACTCTGTCCTTTTCGGTGATGTAGTTTCTGTTTTTGTCCTGTAAATAAAATAACTCTCCGTTCTTTTGTGACCTTTTTTTTCTCTTGTTACTTTTCAAGTTTCCTTCAATTTCTTTGAAATCTTCTTCTATCCAGTTATCTTATGCTTTTTGTATGCTCTTCCCGACATCCTAGTTAACTACATTGTACTGCTCTGCCACTTCTGTATAGTTCTTTGTTTTCCTATTGTCACACAGGTTCAGGACCGCAGCTGTGAACCAGGGCTTCTTGAGAGGTTAATGTGTACCATGTATATCACTGGCTGTTTCGGTATTTGCTGTATTATAGGTGGTGATCAACGTGTCCTCGTCTGTATCTTCATACATACAGGTCCATAGTATGTGAATATTTCCGCCGGTCTGTTTTCAAAAGTGCAGGAAACCTGTGTCCTTGGTTTTTATAACAGCGAAATCACTGAATATATTCAATACTTATTCCCCCTCACAACACTATTTCGGCCATGAAATAAACAGGCCCAAATGGACTAGCAATTGTTGTATTAATTTCTTTGCTAAATAGCGACCTGCTTTGTGATGTTGTAGGTTATAATTCCAGTGTGTGCTGTTGGAGAACTCATCTAATAGATCGAGCTAAGGTGTGTACATTTCCTTGATCAGGCAATACATGTAACTGAATAGAAATAAAAGATTTTTATCTTGTCGTATCATATTGAATGTAGTTTAAGAAGTAACACTATCACAATTGCATACAATATACCATTATTACTTGGTTTTACCAATGAAATTAATGCATGAAAGAAATATAATCAGATCACTTATACCTACATATTGAAAGATTGTAAATAATCAAATATTTTTAATTATGTTACCTTGATTTTATGTAAAATAACCTGTCCCATTCATTTCTAATGGAATGAAAGTTAACTTAAAGGTGTAATTAAAAGGCTTCAAATATATATCTTGCAGATAACTAAGTTTATTGGAATGAAATTGTGTTTTTTCAACCATCCCTTAGTAAATAAATACTGTCATCACCGTATGTTTGGGTGTAATTGCACAGACCAAAGTCAATAACTCTGTTAACCTCGATCATTGCAATCAGGTCTGTGTCTAATCCAAACAACTTTGTTTTAAAAAATGGGCCAAATGTAGGTTCTGCTTTCATAATGGATGCTTTGAAACTCTTTGAGATCACGTAAATAACATTAGTTTCAGAAAACATTTGGTGAACAAAGCTGCCATTACAAAGTCAAATCAGTGAATTATAATGGCAATGATCTTAAATGCCTGAATGAATATTCGAAATCGATAGCACGAAAACTAATATAAATCAAATGTTGTATTCAAGGGAAAATAACCAATATGGCAGATAGCCGTTCAATACGGTGAACATGATCAGTAAACAATATTATTATCAATAAAAGTTAAGTACAGGCGAATGGTATGATTCAAATCAGAGTAAGAGCTTGAATAAAAATAGAAAGGACATCTATTTCACAAAATGCATCATCGGTTCATTTTTGAATCAACTACATTACTGATTTGTACGTAACAATAATATTAAACATTCAGCTACGAACATATATCCTTAGTGAAATAGCAGGAACAAACCCCTGTTGATTTAGTTTTCAGTAATTTTGTTTGCAAAGGAACTGTGGAATACAAATGCAGCCAAAGTTTAAAGACATGTCTTTTTTGGACAGCTATCAAGTATTTCATGTTGGTATGTTTCATAGCGTACGCAACAGTCGTAATAGGAGATATAATCGTATTTATGAGGATGTGAAAAAAAAATTAGGTTGATATTAATATGCGCCTGATTTACCAATTGTGAGAATTTCCTTAAAGTGACACACACTGTACAACTCAAGTATATGTTTTTGACATAAATATCCACTAACTACTGACAGTGTTATATATTTATATTCTCTCACTGATAGTAGAAACTATTTCATATTCAGGTAACTGACCTGAACTAATTTGATTAGTGTATACAAAATCACAGTAACAACAATATGACATAAAAAAAACTATACTACACATAGAACAATATTACATATCTTATTGGGGGCCCCGAGTGGCCGAGTGGTCTAAAGCGCTGTCCGTTACGGATCACTGCCATCTCACCCCTGTCTGCGTGGGTTCGAGTCTAGGATTCGGCGAATGTGGATATGTGAGAAAGCTTGCCAGTAGCTTCTCGTGGGTCGGTGGTTTCTTCCTCCACCATTAATACTGGCCGCCATGAATAGCCTATCGTGTGCTGAAAAATGGCGTTAAGCTCAACAACAACATATCTTATTTTGTACTGATTATATGACATGCTTAAACACATTTTCCACCCTCCTAACTTTATTTTATTAGAATGAAATGAGATCTTTAAAAGAAAATAATGATGTAACTCTCCGCTACAAAATTAATAACTGGATATCTAGATAATGAGTGATGTGGAAATACTGCAAAAACATTTTCTAATTAAATATAGTTGTGTTGATTTCTTATTTTCACATCTAAGTTAGTTTTATAAGGAAGATGTGCATTAAGTTTTGTCACCGAAAGGAAAGTGACATCTAGTTACCATCAAATTTCAGCTTTCACGTTTTTAAAAGTAAAAATGCATTAGCTGGAACCTAACAACCATTCTATTTAACCCAACACAGAATGATTTATCTGACAAGCTACTAAACATAAGTGGACCTGGAAATCTATAGGTCACCGAAGCTGAATCTTTATCGGTGCATGTCAGATCTACTTAGTATAAGAGGATCTGGATTTTAATCATATTGGCTTTAAAACTATTACACGTGTTCAGGAGTGATAATTTTATGGACTGTGTTGCTCCAAAATATTTGTCATTATATGACAAAGTGCTCTTAGGAAAATGCACTAGAGAGTAATACGAAAATACGGGGTTGAGGGGTTGAAGGTAAAATGAATGAAATAACTAAATTACCAAAAATAGAATGAAAAAACGAATTTAATTACGGAAAATCTGCTCTGTTCAAAACAGGTTTTACACTAAATTGTTACAAGATTAATTGCTGCAAAAATATAATGAACGTACCAGGAGAACGAATCAGCTAAATGACGTCAGACAGACGCATGTATGACAATGACTCGAGAAGGCAGTACGTGATAATAATCTACTGTCTATAGTAATTGTTGCCTAGGATAAACAAAATAGTAAGACAGCAACGAATATCACGTGTTAAGGAATTTGGAGATGGTACATGTTCACGGGTTAGGAAATTAAAATGTGTGACTGCCTATCAATAAAGCGGGAAAGTCTGACTGGAGTTGACAGGAATGAAATATCTTCTTATTTATAGTTATAGGGGTTTCCATGAAAGTAAGTCTGAAGTAATATAGAACTGAAATGTTCATGTTAGTATGATTATCGAAACTTGTCAGTGTAATATACAGTGAATGAATTAAACTGAATGGGGAAATCCGAAGATTTTAAAATATATGCTACTAAGGTAAGTACTGATGAAGTAAATTTCATTAGATTTTGTGAAAAATTTGTATACAATAGAAGACTCAAATATCAATGAAAGACACCAAGGCCGTAACTCTTGGATATAATGTTTAGAAGTGCATAACCTTACATTGTTTTCGAGATTTAAGCAAAATACATTGCTGACATTGCAAAAGTAGGTCACGACCTATATTTGACATGTTACTACTTAGATTCGCCTGAAGGGAAGCAGTAATTTGTGTTTCTATGCTCTAGGTTATTAGAAGAGAAAGTGTCAAACTTCATAAAGTCTTAAGATGATATTACTGAAATTGGCAAATGTTGTCTTTGACATATTCTAGCTTATCGTATCATGTGGCAGTGTATGAAGAAATAGAAGTTTTGTAATCTTTTGTAGGTTACTTTATACTTTATAATGATATTGAGTAAGGGCAAACAATTTGTCTTGATCCAGCATGTGTTGTGTATTTTATTGCGTCGTTTAAACAATATAAGCATTCAATATTAGTCTTTAATAAGAAATATATTTAAGTTTGCATGACTGCAATGAGAAATTCCATACCATTCTTAGAATAAATTAATATTTAAACAACAATGAACAATAATAAAAAGATCTGCGAGCAAATCAATTCACTCCACTTCATTTATGTGTGTTCGATAATGCCAATTTGCATAGAAATTTAAAATTTTGGTCCTTGTCTGAAAGCAGGAGACTGGTTGCACAAATTAGTTGATGACGTGAGTAGTTGTAAATAAGCTTTTAATTTTCCAGCGCATTCAACTTAATGACATCTAAATTTCCAGAGATTGTATTGCCTGTGAATTTGTCACGAAGAATAAATTATAAAAGCTGTGTGGACAACATTAACTGGCTGAACAGATGTTACAGATATAATTTGCTGCGTTTGATAGATTAAAGTCACATGTTTAGTTGAATCATACAAATAATCTTGCACCAGCGATTGGTCCGTAAAATAGAATCATATACAAGTGATTGGTCCGTAAAATAGAATCATATACAAGAGATTTGTTCCTCTAAAAGTATCATGGACAAGCGATTGGTCCGTATAAAAGTATCCTGTACAAGCAATTGGTCCGTATAAAAGTATCGTGTACAAGCGATTGGTCCGTCTAAAAGTATAGTGTACACGCGATTTGTCTGTATAATATTATCCTGTACAAGCGATTGGTCCGTATAAAAGTATCGTGTACAAGCGACTTGTCCGTTACATCTACAAACTAAGGGAGTTTTTAATAACGGTAGAAATTGATTTCATGAAACGCTACATTGACAATATTCAGTTATTAAATAATCATATTATTGCTAAATTTTCAATAGTAACAGAAGTAATACAGACAGAAGCCCATGTCCGTTTTAATTAGTTGGAATGAATATCGGTCTTATTTCTTCCATTATTAACATTTAAAAGGAATAGTGGAATTGATGCAACAATATGTTCAGCCTTTCACTGATTCTATATCCATCATGAACTAAACAATTAATTTCCACAAGATTTATTTGCTGAATTAGCTTATAGGAAGACAGGCCTTTTATTTTGTAATACGTTAAAATAAATGTTTTAAAGTTTGAGTCTTCTGAGAAACCAATGGCCAGCTTATTGATATTTTTGAATGTTTATTTTGGAGCGCTTTTTTTGAGTGGTTTTGTTTTGAGTGTGGGGCTTTATCGAGTGCTTTTTCTTGTTGGATAAACCTTATTATATTAACTTCGACGTCGTCTGTTGTTAACCACAGTAAGGACAGGACAATAACTTCATTTGCTGCTGTTTCTGTAGCTAAGGTTTATGCTATTGTCACAGACGTAGTCTCACTGAGTAACAGTACACATTAATGAAATGAGATATGTACTATACAGTATTATATTCAAGCTTCTTTTGTAAAATATCATGGATAATAACATGTGAGTTCTGCACTTTAAGATTACTACATAACGATAAACGGTACATTACCAATATTATTTTGTTGTTTGTGCGCTTACTTAATCCTTGTCTAAAGTCAGTACAGTTACACTCATGTATTCCTCCTTGGGCACAGTGTTGTTACTACTGGATAAGTCAGCCCACTACATTACTAAAGGATTTAGCTACTGTTTTTGTTTTTGGTTAGTTTGCAGTATCACTGTGAGTCCACGTCCAACTTTGTGCCAATTATGTTTTCGCAGATTTATCCACTGTCAGAATTCATAACTTACATAGCAACAAAGTTAGACCACTACAGCTCTTCCCTACACTCAACCCCGGCAAACATGTGATATATTTGAGAAGAATGTTACATGAAAGCAGACTTTCTTGGTTGTCAGTGATGATTGTTTCCAAAGACGAACTAGCAATACAAGCCCAGTGAGGGACACAAATTAAAGTTGATTTTGTTTTCACCGAATCCTTCATTATTCACTGTACTTATAATACCGGAATCACATTTCACTCTGCAAGCAAAGAACTGTGCAGAGTTCATAATTTCAGCTCATTTTGAATTTCGCTTGCGGCATGACTTATTAAAACGCGCTGAATATAACCTTTATAAATCACAATTGTACTGAATCTCTCTCTCACACACACACAAACACACACATACACACACACACACACACACATATATATATATATATATATATATATATATATATATATATATATATATATATATATATATATATATATATATATATATATATATATATATATAATGAATAGATTACGTCCGGACAGTCTCGACGTATTCCTTCCCCATTTCAAGCTAGTTCTTTACGCTGATTTGGAATAAAACACACATATAGTATTGTGTATATATTGCTTATTTCACTTACGTGTATGCATTGAAATCATTTGTTTGTATGATCCAATATATTTGATATAATATTGATGTACTCGAAATGGAGTTCGTTGTGATGGGTTTTGTAGTTCGTAGAAACTTATATTCATTTAAATAAATGTAATTCTTTCGTTGCATAATTTAGTGAAAAAAATTGAAATCAATTTTGTTTAATGTTAGTGAAAGTGCCTTTTCAATAGCAGAACATCTCAGTCAAAGATGTCATTGGTGCGATAGGATCATTTTCGGACATGGAAATACAATTATTAGAATTATATGAAAGAGCTTCATAGCGATAATATTTGCCTTCCAATTTTGTATAAGAAGCAAAATATGGCCGTAACAAATGGAACAAAATATTATATGTTTTAATTACAATGAACATTTCTTAATTATGACAAAGTAATTATAACAATAATAATTCAGCCTTTTCTTTAAAAATATAACTTGATATGTCTTTTTGTCTCATCAAGAATACTATATGCTGTACTCCAAACACTATCAATAAACTAAGAAACCAAAGACATCCCGCACTACCATCATCCAAAGTTAAATTGCAAACTGATATTGTACGTAAGACAGACAAGTTTTAATTATTGAATGAATGAAGATAAAGATTAGGGCCGTTATTTTACTGCAACATATTGACATTTAGATATTTTAAAGTCTCTCTATCGACCCATGAATGTTTCAGCCTCCTCTATGAGGCTGCAAATAAACGTGTATCTGACATGGCAAACAATGCTGTAAGTACCTAATCATCTATAATGGTGAACAATAGAGATACGCTTAAAATTCCAAAATATTTTAATCAAAATATTTACAGATCTTATCAGTACCCATGCTCTTTTGTTTATACATTTACATTTACTTATTAGTCTGTACATGAATTTAAACAAAACAAACAAACAAAAACGAAAGTAAATTAGAGAGGAAATAAAAGGTTCGTATCTAATATGTTTTAGAAATTCCTTCGTAAGAAAAGAAACAGCAATCTATTCGGACTCACATAGCCATTTCCACAATTCGGACTTTGGAGTAGAGGGATTTCGATATATATTGAAATCAAGTAAGGAAATATTTGAGACCAAAACAACTGTCTTGATTTTAGTGAAGAATCTCTCTTGAGAGGTTTTATTGTACTATTAGAGCAGAAGCATGACTTTCATGCTCCACGTTAAAACAATTCCTGACTGGAAGAAAAATAATGTCACGGGAAATAATTAATCGAAAAACCAAGTAATTAAATTCAGTCACATTCTATGGTTCTGAGGTCAATAATATCGACTAGGCATTTATGTGACACGCGCATTTTCATTTGTCACGAAATGCAAGGCATTGTTTGAGTTAATAGGTCACATACATGCAATAAATGTACAAAGGCAATATAATAGAGAAGAATTTTATCATCGTAAAAAAGAAAACAGAGCTGTTATATATATATATATATATATATATATATATATATATATATATATATATATATATATATATATATATATATATCTGCAAGGATGCTTTAAATATTTAAAATTTGTAACACGTTTTTGTGTGTGTGTATTTGTGTACATTAATGGAAATATAGTGGATACATAGTGGAAATTTGGATTAAACAAAGAAAACCAATGTAGAGAAGTTACACACACACACACACACACACACATATATATATATATATATATATATATATATATATATATATATATATATATATATATATATATATATATATATATATATATATATATTGTGTATTAATTTTTAAACTTTATTTTAATTTTATTTCAGTACATATTATTGTAATGGTAATTTTATTAATTATATTTGACATTTGTTTCGGAAAGGAAAATTCAGTTCAGTTCAGTAAAAAAACAAGTATTGTTACATTGCACGTTTAGCTGATCTTGTTCCTGACCTTGATTCAGAATTGGAAAACAACATTTTTCATTTCTTTCCCAGAGTGAAAATCATTGTTCGTCATCAAAGTCGCACTTGACTGACGTTAAAGTTCTATGTAAACAACTTTTATATTTGTATTCAATCTAAAGATTCGTTCAGTATATTCAAATACGTCCATGGCAGAAATGATAATTGACACATGATGTTATTACGACTCTTGAAAGTATGTGATCACGTGACCCTATCACGTGGTACTTTTTGGTTTTTTAAGTGGAGTTAAAGTGACTTATCAAAGTGTTTACTCTCATTACTCGTAAATCAAATCTTTGGAGCACAAATGTATTTTGTTTGTGACCAGATCGAGTTAAAATTTTTATGTAAAGTATATTATTTTTCCTGGAAATATCTAGTGCTTATAAAAGACTTGGACAAAGACATTTATTTGAATTTTTCTGAATTCTAAAGCACGAATATTAATTCTAGTGATTCAACAGGGAACTGTTGACACGACAACACTAAACAGGATATAGAAAACGTCGTTGCCTTTCCATGTTAGAACTTCATCGGGTTGCGAAGTTTGATTAATTTAGAACTTTCTAAGGATATAACTAATATTTTTAATTATTGGAACAATTTTTGGATTAGATTCACAAACCGTAAAACCTTTTCGTATCTTTACAAAGTTTGTTGGCTTCATTCTTTTCTTTGTTACTTTTGAATGAGCCTAGACACGTAACACAGATAATCACCCAGTATTTATATAACTCGAAGAGTACTTGCACTTTAACCTGAGTTCAGGCTGAAGAGTTTACCGGACTTTTTGACATCGAGTTTTAAATCTTAATTGTAATAGGGAGAAATTAAGAAGAGTAGATTTCTTAGTATACGTTTAATGCCCACAAAATGCTCACATAATTTAAATGTCGAAAATAAATATTATGATTTAAGCGTTCTAATGGTTTTAGTGCTCCAAGCATTCAAATTATACTTTGCAAAAAATTTTGCCTTTTTAACCTAGATTTAGGTCAGATGTCGATCTTGATTTTATAAAGCAATAAATATCGATAAAGTTATATATCATGATATATTTATGGAATAAATATCAATATAGTTATACTTCTTTGATCTAAATATGAAATAAATATGGATAGTTATATTTCTTGACCAAATTTTGAATAAATATGAAAACAGTTAAATGCCTTCATCTAATGATGGAAAATAGATCAAAACAGTTATATTTATTGATTTAATCATGGAATAATACAAAAAGAAATATATCTTGAGTATTCATTGAATAAAAATTAAAATAGTTATATTTCTTGAACTAATGTGGGAATAAAGATGAAAATAGTTATATTTCTTTATTAATACGATTCCGTAATTAATGTAGTTTTAAAATCATATTTCGTTGATCTATTCAAACATGATTTCTAATATCGAATTTTGATCATAATGTGCTATAACTGGGTTCTGTTCAATTAGCTACATCGTAAGTAAAGTTAATGTATTTTTGTAAGCTGTACTATTGTCGAGACCTTTCCATTGATAAGATTGGTGAGTATTTTAATTGCTTTGAATTAGGCGAGAGCAACCGTAGTTTGTTCTAAATTCAGTTAGGCAAAAGAATGTTTTTGAGATTTAAATGATATCTGTGTGAGACGTCTTCATGCTACACTAAAGAGTGAATATCATACCTCAGGGTTGTCCCAGTTCTTTTTGCTGTACTTCAAGTTCTTCAAGCAGAACTAAGCTTGTCTATCATTAATACCGCAGACTCTATCCTTTTTTCAGCAAAAGATAAGAACTGATTTAAGTCACGTAACAATATGTGATTTTCGAATAACGAAGAAGAGATATTATACAGAGTTGCAATTGCGATCATCAGTGTTGACAAAATATCTTCAAAAAGACGGCTAGGCTTTTAGCTTTTAGCTTTCCGGATCATTGTTCTGCTATTGGCTGCGACATATAAGTATGTCTTGTAAATGTTTTGCTTATCTTTTACACCGAATTCTCTGCAAAGCTACCGCTGTAATCAACTAGGCATACTGTACACACGCAATGATACCAGGTTGTACTAGATTTATTGCATCATAATTATTTTGTAAGCAAATATTTTGGACCAGACGATGCCTTTTATTGTTTGGATACGATCACGAAAGGGACAAAGAGCGAAAAACAAATTTTCAGTTTTTTAATGAATATGTTTGACATTTTACATTAGAATTCAAGATAAAAATACAACAAGGCTAATGCGTAAAGAAGTCGAGATAGTTATGAACCGACTCTGTCTTGTGTGATAACAGGTTAACATTTTGGAGTGTAGATATGACATTTGACATGATATGATGACATATGACAGGGTATATATGACACATGACAGGCTAATATGACATATGACAGGGTAGATATGATATATGATAGGGTAATATGACATACGACTGGTTAGATATTACATATCACATGGCCGATACCACTATCGCTACCTGAAAAAGATCATATAGGAAAGCTAGTACAAATTCGCATTTTCCAGATAACCATGCACCGACTGTCCTATTACTGTTACTCGATATAAATGTGTTCATGTTGCGTTTGAATATAAAATAGCACAGTAGGATTGAAAGTGAAAATAAAAGCTTCTGAATCATTCCAGATACAAAGAGGGACGAAAACTTGTTCCAAAAGATCAGCATAACATGGAATAAATCGTTACGGGAATATTTGAAGATATACGTTTTTATAAATGTATATAACCTAGTTTTATTATTAGTCACTTAGACCCTTAATGTAACTTCTCTTGGATTCGTGTTACATGTCATTGTTAATATGGTTTATTATATATAAATACTGTTTTAATAAGTACACTGGCTTGAACAAGATGTATAATATGCCAAATTTGGATTATTCATTTTAAACAAGTTGAGTAATATGCGGATCATTTCCTAGAAGCAATGACTTCCGATGATTTTGATTATACTCTTAACTCCTGTTTTCTTTTAAGACCTTAAATTATCTAACAAGCATTGGCGTTCTCTCCTACCCTTCATCACTTTTATGTTATTTGCGCATTTAAGAAAACAAAGTCGACGTCATTAGTAGTCTGACTTATTGCGTAAACTGTCAATTAAAAGATCTGTACCATTGTATTAAAAATATAGATTATGTGTGTAGATTTATCAAGAAACGTACGAAATGATTTTAATAATATATATTTAAATACATCATGTGATAAAGTTCTCGAATTCTGACTAGCTGATTACATTGTTACATATTTAGCCTCGTTCAAAAGTAACAAAGAAAAGAGTGAAGTCAAGAAGCTAAAAAATTTTAATAAAATATTTTTTTTCCTGAAAAAAGGTAAAATATGGAAAATGTCTTGGTTTGTGAATATAATAAAAAAGTTGATCATTGAATTTGAAAATATAAGTCTTATCATAAAAAGATCACAAAAAGTTATAATTGAATCAAGGTTTGAATCCCGATGAATTTCTAATATGGAGAACGGTGACTTCTGATGAATGCAGTATGGTACTGATGTGGCAATAGTTCCTCCTTGAATTTGATGATTCAAGAAAAATGTTTAGAATTCTGAATAATTTCCAAAAAATGTCTTTGTCCAACAATTTGATGAAAAGCACTTATATTTCTAGAACAAATATTTTATTTTAAATAACAAGTTCAACTCAATTGGTCGCAACACAAAATTCCGATGAGCTCAAAAAGGTATGGAACACGACTGCCTGAGAAAGATTATGAACGTAAGGTTTATACACAATTTTAGATCATGTGATCGGGTCACTTGGTTACCTAATTCGAATGAAGCAGAAAGCTCATTAGACAATTGACACTTACGCCTTGGACGCATTTGGTCATACCGAACGTATTTTACCATAAATTCACAATAAGAAAACATTGTCTGCAACAGAGCTAACACGTGGGTTGAACATGGCCTTGATTATGACCAATGATTTCAATTAGTGTTTACTAATTTCTGAAGCAAGGCCAGGAACTAGGTCAGGTAAACATATAATGCAGCACACTTATTTACTCGAACTGAACTGGATTTTCCTGAAAATGTCAAATCCATTTAATAAATTTATCATTGTAATATGTTGCAATGAAACAAAAATAAAATATAAAATTTAAATTTACCACAAAAGTAACTAAATTACATATACGTCACAACATGCACTTATTTGAAGAAAGCATTATTTCAGGGTTACTACTGGACTAATTACGTAACTATGGAAATTATTCCTCTTTATACCTTGCTCAATACAGCGCATGATTTAATATAAATTTTTGACTGCTGCTCACTTGAAAACATTCCTACCACATTTAATTCCAATGTGGTATTGTGTCTTGGTCTGATATTGCAATCAAACATTATAACCCAACCCAACGGAGTGTAATACTGGGGAGTATAGCTATGTATGTTATCTGTTCATCTGTATAACAGTCAGTCCATAAACAATTTCATTTATGGAGCTTCATGGCTTAAACCATTATTCACGTAAATTTATTCTAAAACAAATGTCAAGCTTGATAAGTATAAGGGATTGTTTGCTACGTTGAATTTATTTTCCTTATTCAACATATTTTGGACAATACGAAACAAACACAGTGTACATAAAAGGCTTATTGGTCACACACACACACAGATATATATATATATATATATATATATATATATATATATATATATATATATATATATATATATATATATATATATATATATATATAAAGGATATGCGACCACAGTGATCTTAAATTAGTATTTAAATTGAGGATTATTGACAATAGCGTTCTAGAATAAGTAGAATTCTATCTCTGGGTGTGGTGAAAATAAATTACTTTCACCTCAGGGGTATGTGTCATTGATAGATAACTTAAAACATGACACCACGGTGTTATGAAAATCATATTATAAACTGTATCACTTCCCTTGGTGTGAAGCATTACCATGACAGCTAATTTTAGGACATGTTGTTTCAATGCTCTAATCTTGACAAAATGTATTTATTGAATTGGTAAGGTTGAAACGATAAACTAAGAAAATGTTTCCAGTTTATTGATATAAAAGTACCGTACATCAAGCTAAAGAACCCCGGATCTGTGACGGATTATTAGAAAGTTCATTTATTTCCACGGTGAAAATTTGTAAAACTAATTTTGATCTTAATTTTTCTTCAGATTCTTTGAAAATCACATCACAGAGGTAAATACCGTAATAGATATGGAGGTGCAATGGTTCCCAAATCAACACAACAGTAAACAGCATGATAGATATGGAAGTGAAATATCTCCTTAACTAATCCTCAAAATATTTCAAGTTCGAGAGTTCATTAAGAAGAAATGAGTAATTCAAATAAAGAAAAGAAACAAATTTTTCAGCTCGAGTTTTATATGCAAAATTTATCGATGATACAATTGCTTTTATGAATAAAAAAAATGCTATAGAATGCCGAAATATTACTAGCCAACTGCATTATTTAATGCTTTCATTGTGAAATTAAACTTTTCAGAAACAAAAAGAAAAATCATCATAAAAATAGCTTTTAGTAAATTATTATAAGGCATCTGTCGCCTAAATCGAAAATAGTTTACCTACAAACATCAAAGTTACTGGATTATATAGATGTAATAAATACTTACGTTTACACGCCTGCATGCATATAAATTTGCTGATAAATTTCAACTCAGAGAGAGAGAGAGAGAGAGAGAGAGAGAGAGAGAGAGAGAGAGAGAGAGAGAGAGAGAGAGAGAGAGAGAGAGAGAGAGAGAGAGAGAGAGAAAGAGAGAGAACACCCACAGTTTTCTAAAATGCTTCATTAATCACTTTTTATGATCTACAACGGCCACTCATTGTGTACCATAGTTGTTTCCTTCAGTCCCTAAAGATATTACACTGTTTGAGCAAAGCAAGACAATGCCTTTAGGCACATTCATACGTACGATCAAGATATCTCACATTCATGCTCTTTTCTCTAAAGGTCTAATGATCAAAACAAATCAGATATACATTTTGAAATTATTGAAAGACCATGTGGAGTTCCTATATAAAATTTCTCAAAAGATCTTTAGCATGATTGGTGCTAACAGTCGATAACACAAATCAATATCAAGTGAGCTACTCTTGTTTATTCAGTTTGCATTCCCCTGCATTCTTAATCATAAATAGTTTCATTAAATATGACGGGAAAAGGTATTTGCAATGGAGCGGAAGGTCATTAATTTCTACCCGTAGAGAGTTTAATAATTTTATCTCATTATGAGATTCACAGCACGATATCTTTTACCAGCACGAAATCGTATGCAAGAAAAAGTGGGAATTAACATTTTTGGAGCCCATGAGCTTCCATTATTAAACGTTAGTATTACAAGCATCTAAATAGAAGCGATCAATATTTTAACTTTATCTTTTTTTAAACATATCAGTTCAAAACCATAAAACAAAACACAATTATGCGGGTTATATTGAATTTTCTTATTTTGCATTTGTTCAGATTCACTTGTGACACAACATATAAACTACATTATAAAAATATTTTAATGATTTGATATTGCTTGTGTAATTGAAAAATAAGACTTGATTGTAACGAATGCACAAAACGCCTGCAAATTTTTAATAAAAGTAAACGGATCTATCTCTGAATATTTTGCTTAGTTTTAGAAGTTACAAAACTAGAAATATAACGATATACATATTTGAAAACATTTCGAACCATATGTTCATGATATATTTGCATTTGCCCCGTCAATATTGTTCTTTGTATTCTGTCTCAAGAAAACGTGAGATTAATTCATGTAAAGTCAGAAATTAAATTTAGTGCTCGAACGAAAAGACATAAATACCATTAGAAGAGCAATAACACTCGATGGTTTATACATAGCTTATAGATGTCAACGTTTCATTTCGGCGCCGAGTGTGACCAAACAAAGATAATTCTTGAAATCGCCTATAATACATTAATTCAGAAAAATAAATATGGCGTGTTGTATTGTACTAACTGTCCTGTCATGTCTACTTCAATAATTATAATCAATTTTTTGCAGTAATGCGCATTGCACGATTGTAATTTCAAATAATTCCTTTAAACAGCCACGGTATATCTATTTTACGTTACGTTTTGAATGAAAGTCGATATACGTTTAATACCATTCGTTTCTCTCCCTCAAACGGTTGTTTTAAAATTTACAGCATCACTCAAACGGGAAAACATGTTGTAAATTGTTTCACTATGAATGTGAAGCTCTACAGAGACAAGAAATGATAGGGTATTCACCATATAAGTCTTCATTTGTAAACAATATAGATCTTTTGGGAACTCAATGGATATGGTTAAAGTTCCTGTAAAATCACTCCACACTACCTATTTCTATTCAGTTCGCTGTGTAAATATACCCGAAAGATTCTCCAAAGTTTTCCTTTATGCAACTTTTTTTTAAAACAAAAAGCATTTTCTCAACGATATGCTGTTTATTGTTTCATTAACATTTTAAATGCGTAGACTTGTAGACTTACGAATTCAATTCCCTGTGCAAAGACACAAGCATATAATTTAGCAGAGGTCTTGTTGCCATAAAATATTAATCTTCTGTAATTAGCGACTTCTCGTTCATAATCATCGGCTCCCAACGTTTAACTATACACTGACATACGTTGTGTCTGTTCCTTGGTTTTCGCTTCAGATCATGCAATAGCAATTTTCGTAGTTTTTCACCTGTGCATACACAAAATGCAGGTTCGACCTGGACGGTATGACAACTCCGCGTTTTCCTCAAATAGTTCTGCAAGATAATCTCTACTAATATATTTTCGAAAAGAAATAGTAGCGCAAAGTCCATGTGAAATGCTATATATTGGTTGTGATGAATGCTCAAACTAAACAGCAGTGGCTCAAATCAAATTACGGTGAATAAATTGAATCTTGCTTTATTTCCTTTCAAACCATTACTCCAAGAAAGAAGATTGTAAAAGATATTGCAACCATTCAAACCTGTCCTGGTTTATAATTAAATTTCGATATGAACTTGTCTCCCAGAATGACGTTCTTTAACATAAATGAAACTATATTTAAATTTGTTGGAAGTTTGCATGATAGCATGCGAAAATAAATGCGAATGATACAATGTGAAAACGAATATTCTACTAATTCAAAGCTATAGAGCCAACAATATATAAAATATATATTTCCTGATATGTTTAATTAGTTTTATTGCAAAATTATTCTTTGTCGATAATGTGCGTCATCGTCTATGTCAATAATGCATTTTATAATGTTTTTCAGCTTGCATTGGATTTTGTAGGAGATAAGACGTATGAACAAGGATTATATTACAAAGTTTTACATGTTTGCACTGATTCAAAACAAGTATGCATTCTCTTGGCTATTTGAACGAATTCGCATTCAACAAAATACTGATATACCTTCCTGGAACTAATAACTTGCTGTTGGCATTGTTTCTTTCTACTTCTCTATGATAACCAGATATAGATCGCAACTGCCATAAGCAAGATTATTACATAGCGTCGCTCCTTAATAAAAACGATTAAGGTAGATAATTTAAATAAGGTAAGGAGAAAAATATTCATTAATTCCAGCACAGAATATTCACGTCTTCATTACAACACTAAATGAAATGTGCTTGATTGATTCAATCGGTTGTGAATTTTCCAGGTAGTAAATAGGGCATATTGCATCTCTATCTCTCTTTCTCTTTCTCTTTCTCTCTCTCTCTCTTTATATATATATATATATATATATATATATATATATATATATATATATATATATATATATATATATATATATATATATATATATATAATTATCAAGTACTTTGACTAAATTCACACGTTATGATGAGATCATATTTCTGCAAGAGTAATCATATTAATGAGTTGTTGAATTTAAGCCTTAGAAGGATTTAAATAATAAACGGAAGTTAGCAAGGATGATTAGGTCTGTTTTTGACATGCTTCCGTGTAGTTCCAAAAGATTAATACGACTTTAATTTATCCAATACAAATGTGGACTTTATGCGGTAACCGGCTCAACATAGTGTCATTGGGTGTTGCATTGGCTTTACAACCGACCTAGATAAATCAATAGACTCAATACAAATCATTACAGAAAAAGTGCAAGAAAAAAATTCGAATTAACAGAGATCAAGCACATAAATAATACGATCTAAAGAGGACATGGCTATGAAAATACTAAAATATTCTGAGCATGGGTAAAATCAAGAAAACATTACAATGTCGGCGTACCACTACCACAGAAAAAGAGGTAAATGACAGCAAAAGGAAAAGCTTAAATATTTGTTGACCAGTTTAAATAAATGTTCACCAAAGAAATTTCCAACAATGCCGAAAATGAAAAATCTTATAAATAGATCTTATCAAACTTTACCATAGCAACAGAAAGCGTTGAAACACATTAGTCAAATATATAATTCCTCCAAAGCAAGCAGACCATACAACATTGGTAATTTAATCAAAAAACTAACTGTGCCAACTAACTCATGGAAAAAGAGCTATTTACCAATTTTCAGTTAACTCTGGAAGTTTACCAACAGACTGGCTAAGCACAAATGTAGCCCCTGTGTTCAAGAAAGGAGACGTACACCTTGCAGAAAATTACTGACTATTTTCCCTTACATAAGTCGCATGTCAAATTCTCGAACATAGATTTGTAAGCGTCTTATTAACCGCTAGGAAAACAAATAATATTCTAGCTAAACCGAACCATGGCTTTTGATCGGAATATTCCTGCAAAACATATCTCCTCACAATAATGTATGACCTACTTCAAAACAATGACAAAGGAATACAAACCTACTTGGTGATAGTAGACTTATCAAAAGCATTTGATATTGTGCTTAAATCATAAATTACTATTCAAGTTAGAAAACTATGAAATCATTAGGACACAACAATGCTGACTAAATATGTTCTTGACAAAGCGACACCTGCAAGCGGGGGTGGATGGAGAAACATCTAAAAGAGTCACTGTCGACTCAGGTGTATATCAGGGTAATATGACAGAACCAATCCGTTTCCTTTGCCATATGAATGACCATTTAGACAGTGCGAAATCTCAGGTCTGGCTGTTTACAGATGAATATCCCTTTACTGAACAATTCAAAACCACTGTACCCTGCAGAATGGGCTCAGGGCCCTCATAAATGGGTGACTGATTGGGGTATAACTTTCAATGCTACTAAATGTTACTTAGTCACCTCACTTCTACACCTTAAATAACCACTCACTGCAAGATGGCATTGAAAACTAATATCTTGGGCTAACACTTTCTGAGGACTTCAAGAGGGAATCACATATTATCAAATCGACCAAGAATGCAAATGATAGATTAGTATTTGCATAAAGAAACTTCAGACACTCTCCGCAGACATGTAGACGAATTGCCGTTCAAGCACTAGTCAGATCCGTGTTCTAATATGGTTGTGTTGTCTGGGCTCTGTACCATATTAAGGATGTAGATATAATTGAGAAGGTACAACACCAGGCATCAATGTTTATATATGGTGATTTGAAAACTAGAGATGCAGGATGAGTCATCAAAATGATATCTGACCAAGGTCTTACAACGCTCCAAGACAGACGCAGTAGGATTCGTTTAAGATATATCTATAAAGGCTCTGTCACAAAAAATATTTAAAAACAATTAAGAAAATACACCAAATTAAAGCCAAATCTTTTCCAAATCTTGAAAGCATAAAATTGTTGAAAAACTAGTATCAAGCAACAGTAGATGTTTTGAAATTTAGCAATATTAAACAAAACAATTTAGAATAGAACAATGTTACTCACATTCTTTTTTTTCTCTCTCTCTCTCTTCCGGTGCATATTTACGCAATAACTGGCCCGGCACCGCATACATTCACATTCAGATTCAGAGTTCGGTGGAATAGATGCTTTATACCTTAGTTAGTTCTAAAGTATTTTATGTAGTTCAATGTGAAATCATTTATAAAATATATTTTACTCTAATAAACGGTGCAAACATCTGCATATATTATTATTATTATTATTATTTCAAATGTGTAAAACCGTACTTATGGACGATTTAAAACGGATTCAATCTTACTGATATCTGCAATAGATATATACTGTCCGTACTCTTTAATCACAATTTGAAACGTCTCCCAACCTTAGATAAAACCATGTACCAGGGCTAACAAAAATGCAGATATACTATACTATTCTATATACTTGTAGGATTCTTTTATATGTACCATATTGAAATTTATAACTTATTAATCGTCTGCCGAGAGCTTATTGGCAAATGAAACTTTGTGAGCCAAGTAATGTTCGTCAATTGTACGACAGCACTTTCTAAACTATCTATCTTGTGATAAAGTAAATATTTATTATGGACTCTGTTCATAATTTCGACAAGTATCATAACGTTCATTTATTTTAGATGCACACCACATATAAAATAGTTTTTCATTTCCCATAGCAAACTCGACACGGGTTTATCTATTTTCATTTCTGCATTACCAAAACCTCTGTCGATATTCCTCGGGAACCCTTCAAGATACATTCCTTGACCAACCCGTAATGAGTACTTACTTCAACTCATGAAATCTCAATATTTGTAACTGTCTACATGTATATAATCATCTATTTATGTATACCAAGTAATTTTACTTTTTATCAGACCTTGTCATGTAGGTAAATCTAACAAAAGATAATCTGTACAATGTACAACAATGTATAACAAGAAAAATTAGATAAAATCATCCGTCAGAAATTAAAAGAATAATATTTCTCGTACAGACACACACACACACACACACATATATATATATATATATATATATATATATATATATATATATATATATATATATATACATGGATCAGAAGGAAACGAATGTCAGACATTTATGGTGATCTTAAAGACAATAGTCAGATATATTCATAATTCCATATATTTATCATATATGTCACTAAAATCCATGCTTTGGTCGTGTCTATCTTTCTCTGTATATATGAGTATTATTTACTAGGTCGTAATGAGAGTGTCTGCTATGGACGAGCTCATATAACACTGAGTCAGTGCCATCAGTTTTTGGTGATGCGTCCTTAGTCATGACGGTATATGAGCTGGTGCGTGCAGGCAAGGCGATGGGTGCCATTTACTCGCGGTTTTGGGTTTGAAACTCCGTAGAGTACGAATTTAATTTCTCTAACGGATATGATACTATTGTGTGCATTAAACTATTAATTCTGCCCACTATTATCAAGATTCTACTAGGAATCCAGGAATAGCACTCTCCGTTCTGTCTATAATGCATGATAGACATATAAATATGTTCATATTTGCTTTGCACTTGGTAATTAGAAAAAGAAAACACAGTCAGTAGGATATATTGCTCAGATGGTGATTCTTTGAGCTGTTCTCGAAGACAAAATAACATCCCAGGCAAAATTGATGTCAACCTATTATCCCTTTTTGATAAAATCAAGGTCCAATTTTGAATAAATTTAGATGTGCTGTATGACGTTTCTGTGCACTTTGAAATGTGATTTATTTTATTTAGCGTTACGGATGATAGCACTGTTATTTAAATATATTGGGAAATATGTGCAAATAGTTTGAAGAAAAGAAAGACAAGTTTTAAAAAAGGGAATCTTTTGTATACATTTAGATGTGGAGAAGCAACTCAAAGAACTCTATTCAAAACGTACGGGTACATGAATCGATGCCTTCATTCTATTTTCCTTTGGGGTCTGTCATTGCCTTCATCCCATTTGTACGCGTCTTGACATTTACACGGCTTAGTCAATGCATATGCAATAACTGGAACCAGGTTAAATCGAATACCAAAGGAAATACAGAACAGAAATATTTATCAGTATTCAATTCGCCCACATAGTAGCATGTGTAAAGGCTATTAAATCTCGAATGCGTAATTTCAAGGTGTCATTGTGTATGAAAACTACAAATTATAATGCCCTTGCTGCCCTTATGATCGTACTCACGAACTTAGTTACATGCATCTGAATTAATCAATACTGAAGTAATGCAATAAAGAAAGTATATATATATATATATATATATATATATATATATATATATATATATATATATATATATATATATATATATATATATATATATATGCATGCGCTTAAACATGACAGGACAAGGCTTCACAACGAGCACACCCTTTTCCAAAATCTAAATTTATGTAACTACAATATAAAATCACCCAACATGAAAGAATTAGAAATAACTTACAGCCTATGAATTCCTAGAATGCAATCATACAATACAGATAATCCCGAAATGTTCAAATACTCGCTAATCTTAAACAGTTCTAAGATAATCCTAAATTACTCTAATAAATTAAACTGAAATGTCGATCTAAATGGTTTTGCTTCGATGTAATCTCATTAATGTATGTTATCACTGAAGTCATTGAAGTCATGGCATGTTTCACAATATAGCGATAGAAATTAGATATTTAACTTCTTGAAGATAATTACATACCGCCAAGGTACGAATATATATATATATATATATATATATATATATATATATATATATATATATATATATATATATGTGTGTGTGTGTGTGTGTGTGTGTGTGGATTGACACTCAATTTGTAGAAAAACCGTATCTTTTGGCAACCTAGAATTTGGAGCCAGTTTCAGTTCTATTTTAAGCAACTTTTTATTATTATTGAATCACATAAGATTCATTAAACAGTGCAATCGAATTCGTCCATGGCGGACGTGGTAGCCTTCATGTGGTTTTACTACCCTTGAATTAAATCATCACGTAACCGCATCACGTGATCTTGATTTCGTTTTAGTTAGGATTAAAACAGATATTTCATAGTGATTAGTCATCAGTTGTAATTAATATTTTCTTGCTAAAACGTATTATTTCTGTTCCTGCCATTTTAAATTGAATTTTTTATGAAAATAATTTATTCACCCTTGTAATTATTTTATGTCATCTAATTTCGTCTTTGACAAAGATATTTATAGGAAATTATTCTGAATTCTAAGGCCAGAATATTAATTTAATGATTCAACAAGGGATTGTTGACACGACAACACAAAACAAGTTAGATAAATCATCGCCTTCCATCTTTGAATTTCATCTGTATTCGAATTTTGATTCATTTATAACATTTTAGTGATGAGAATTATGTTTTTAATTATTGGATTAGTTGTTGGATTAGATTCGCAATCCCTAGGTCCTTTTTCTTATTTATACCTTGCTTTCTAGGGAAATAAATTGTTGTTAAAATTTACAAAGCTTGATGGCTTCACTCTTTCCTTTGTTACTTTTGTACGAGCCTAGACACATAAAAATTTATGGTGTGTGAAATTGCCAATACCCAAGATTTGCATGTATAAACTGTTTGAAATTGTCACTGCACTGCTGTAGATCTACATATATGATTTGTCTAAATTCTATTGCACCCGATTTACATATAGGATTTGTGTGAAATTTTATTTGCTTCGATTTACATATAGGATAAGTGTATAATTATCAAAGCCCTAGATTTGCATAAAGGATTTGTTTGGAATTGTCAATGCTCTTGATTTACAAATCGGATGCATGTGAAATTTGCAATACCATAGATTTACATGTATGTTTTGCATCTTTTCTAACAAATTTCAAGGAACTGTCTTGCTCTAACATTGTTCAAGGGTAATAAACAATCTGTCAAAATTCATCATCAAAATCTTAGTGATTATTAACAAAAGTTTCTAGCTGTAAAAGGAAGATATTGACCTTTGTGCGAAAATGAGCAAGATATGGTAGATTATGATTGAAGAGAGATTTTGCACATGTCCTATTTTTTCCTTCTTGATACAGTCGCCGCAGATAAAACAATGGAAAATTAAACGGACTGGATTTTCTTCCTTAATTGTCTCTCACATTATCCACGTGCTTGTTCTTTTTTAGAAACAAACTGCACCATTTGTAAGTCCCACAGGAATACCAGAAACTATCAATTATTTCATGATTAAATACGGTGGTATAATTGTATCCTTTTTAATAGGACTTACAAGTAATGGAGCTTTTCATGTTAAAGACTCTATCATGATAAAAATTCTTCTCTTGTAAAATTCATAAATTGTGACATCACGTTAATCATTTAGGGAACAAGGGTGATACCCGAAATGGATTATTACGCAAATTAACAAAATACCATAATGAGTTGTCTTCTTGAATCCTTGATCTTGTTTTCTTAATAATTTTCATCCATTTATTAGAGTAGCAAATTTTCTCTAAAATTACCATCTGTAAATAAATCTTACTCCATGATAAAAATGGTAAAGATGATATATATGAAGTCTTAATTCCTAAAAAAGGGAAAAGGTATGCACTCTCAGAATCAACACGTATTCTGACAAATGAAAATTGAAATTTGTATGTGGAATGGGAAATAAATATAAACACAAAATGAAAAGAAGCGTCATTTTCTTTTAATGAGAATGAAAGGAAAACTATACAATATATTTAATATGTGATATATTAACAGTCAATTAATTTCAGTAACCGCAGCCGTGTGGTTCTAAATATTTATTTAGAAGTTTGTAGCAGCTAACTCGCTTGGCCCTCAGCATTAAAAGGTTAGTGTTAGAACTGGTCGGTCTGGTGTCAGGATAATATGTCTTGGCGGGACATGATGGTAAGTGTCTGCGGCAATATGTACATTTGCTAAACGTAACTATAAATTTCCACACTGCAGAGATCATAACGATATGACTATTCTTTTTAGAGCTAGGTCAAAAATCTAAATCATAGATTTTCAAAATAAATATCTAATTGGAGAACAAAAAGAAATACAGACGCTGAAGTGAGACTTAAACATCTGCCGTGCGATTAAACAAGCTTTACACTTTACAATCAAAGACATATACACTCAAGACCACCACCCACGTATACAAAGTTTGTTAGTAAGAGCTATTATATATACACAGTCCCCACGCAACTGTAATAAAGCAATAGTATGCTCTTTTTATCTTCTTCCTTACTCACAGTTGTTCTATTTATAGATTACTTTATTTTATTTATTTGAAATATTTCAGAGATGACATGTAAAGCGTAATTGGAACGTTGCCAGATAATTGATTTGAACTCTCTTTGTCTCTGTCGAAGTGAAATGTTTTTGTCTTTAAAGATGGATGAATGAAATAAGTATGATTTTTAATATATTAAGAGTGAGGTAATTGAATATTTATTCACCTACCAAAAGGGTTTCTCAGATGTTTCGTTTTGCAGGTCTCAAACCGAATGTAAAATAATAAAATATTCTGGCATATTGCCAGCAATGAGGAATTTGACGTAAAACCACAAATATATTACACACGTTGGACAACAAGAATATTCAGTAAGAGCTGAATTTAAATATTTCTTTTTCAAGGGTAAAATTTGATAAAGTGATCATTTTTAATACAAATTTAAACTTTGATGATATAATCGTAAACTATAACACATCATTGATATTCATGCAATCTTTGAGTATGTTGCAGAATATTTTTGTTTATAAACAAAATCTTAATCCATTTTTCGGGTTTTACAAATATTTGTCAGAATCATTATATGGGTTATTTAGAGCGGAGAAGTCTGGATGGCTGCAGGTAATTCTTAATCATTGCATCTAACAATGAATGCCTACGGACTTGTTCTTGTTTTAACATTGTCCACCAAAATAATCTTCTTACAATACATTTGCACATATCTTTATGTTCTGTAAAACTTTTAAATTGATTCTTCGTAGCCAAACATCACATCATGCGCACATGCGTATGAGCTCATATCTTTTCAAACACCGATTGCAGTTTTATGCTCTTAAAATGCTGATAACGTTTTCTTCATGAAATATTTAGATAAACCATTTTTCTTAAATTTGGTCGTTTTAGTGACCAAAAAGAGACCTTTTGTACCCATCATTCAAAGACGACTCGTTATTCTTTGGACTATATACCTAAATTATTACAGATATATAGTGAATAATAATCGTTTAAAATGCACTACATTTGAGAGATTATTTTTATCAAGGAAACATTATAGATTAAAATAATATGACAAAGCACGATGCAGTAAAGGCCTTCACGATCTAAGAATACCTTTATCAAAGCGGAGAACACAAAGAAACATTAAGACATAAAGATAATATATACATACAAATGAATGAGTTACCGAAATTAAAATTGCTGTATGCAGTAGCCAAAAAGATCTCAGAATCATGCTCGTCTGAGGAAAACTTTAATACCTCATAAACCAAATTACGAATGGGTTATAAGAAACTTCGTAGGACATAAACAAAGCAAGACATGTCAAAATGTGATAAACATTAGTGATTTGTACATTCACATATGTACCATCACAAGTGAAACAAAACATTATATAACTGTGCATGCGTGTGTACGTGTGTACGTGTGTGAGACTGGTTTACTTTCTTTGCCTTTTAAAGATTTTATATTTAAGAAGATTCTGGTTCCAAGGAAATAACTATAATCTCGTTGAAAAGAGATCCTTGATATACCTGTAAGTATAATTATTGATAACCGTTTTTCAAATGCTTTAAATACAACTTTGAATTTATAAATCATATTATAGAAATATTGATGGCTATTTTGCAAATACTTTCAATGAAACTTTGAATTCAGAAATCAATGCGTAAATATTAACTGACACAAGCCATGAACGATCTAAGAAAACCGACCATTGACACAGTAATGAAGTAAAGAAGGAACATCATATTTTTCTGAGGGGTGACTATATCTGAAGTAGACTAGATCGATGGGACCTACACGCATTCAACTGTTGTAACAAGTTTGGGTTTTAAAACCAGTGGCACCATCAGGGTGCTCATTTGGAAATATCTTGATACAATTTCCGAAATTTGCATTATTGACCTTCAATGGTGATTGATAACGCTTTAAAGGAAAAAGAACAAACAATCAGACTAAAAGAGTGATGACATTGTGAAAAAATAAGGAACCACTCTACTTAATGAATTATGAAAAAGGGAGAGGAACAATTAATCACCATAAAATAGTAATTACTTCTATGTAGGTTCTCTGCGATAGTTTCGTTATTCAAATATATTAGCAACTTGTTTAAAGTGGATGTCCTATTCGCCCCTCACAATACTTTATTCATCAAGCGATATAATGCTAAATCCGAGACAATCTTACATGATAGCTAATTTCCAGTGAAATTTATAAAACCAGTCTAAAACTTTGCATCTCTGAAATTACTTGAGTTTTTATTAACATTATATGCATTTAGCATTGAAGATCGCCTGATGAAATGATTTTATTTTACCAAACGGTTGTAAAGCATGATCAAATGAACTTGAAATTCGTTCATATGCCTCGGTGTTTATACTTTTCTTTATCACATAGTCGGTACAGTTTTCCTACAGTGCGTGCAGTTTCATAATTTTGATATTAAAATATGTGAGCATATAACTTTATATGACTCTGGTTCAAATAAGCCCATGAAGTTATTGTGCATGATCTTCTTTACTGATTGGCTCAAATTGAGGGAAAACGGTTTTAATCCCGCCTTCTGGAATGTTTTGCTTTGAATGAATATTTTGGCGGCCATATTTTAATTCGACTCGTGCAAGGAAATTGAGTTAAAATGGAGGGGGTGTATATATGCAATATAGATATATAATTCCTCGTATATACAAGTGTCGTTTATGTTAATTTAAAGAAGTAAACAAACTCACCTCTATTCACAGAATAATCTAGATATGAATGGGTCTCTTAATTGAAAGAACTTTATCCAACCACATCATCTTTACGTAGCATATATGGTATGTAAATCCGACAAGAAAATAAATTTGGCGACGTCTTCTGTAAGTCTATTGTAACAAATCAAACACTGCACATATACGGTCACAAATGCATTGCAGTAAATGTGGGAAGTTTTACATCTGGTAATACTATTTCACATAAAAATCGCAACAATGTAACGTTTAGTTTTGCCAGTTGCATTCTAGGATAAATGTATAATTTGATGTCGGCCTACTGCACTATGTACTGTATTAAACAATGTGGCAGCATCACATCGCATTAATCATTCTTGTTTTGAAAAACGATTTTGTCTTTCTAAAATGTTTTGTTTATTCGGATGGAAGCTTTTTCTTTGATTTATAGTTTGTAAAACAGTACAGTCTACTTTTACCAGTTCAGCTTTGTTTGGGACTATATTTTATGCAAAACAAATGAAAGGTGTGCCGTCCGTCAGAATGAACTAAATTATTCGTTCTTCTTTCTATCTAAATAATTTCGACTGAAATAAAAACTATGTGATGAAAAGAATCTCAAATGTGTAACGATTTAATGGCTCCAAAAAGTGGACTTTATTAAACTCGTTTTATAAATTCAATATTAAATCGTCACCCATTTGAGAGACTCTATTTATCACGTTATGGCATCACATATGTTATCATATGTGTTACATGTATAAAAATTACAATGGGTATCTTAACGTAAAAAAACATAGAAGTCATGTGATATATAGAAGATCTCATACGGGTAATAATTCATAATTTAACTTTTGACCAGTTTTGCCAGTCTTAGCGAGAGTTTGAATATATATAAAAGGGGTGATTTTCGGCAATTTATTAAAATATGGTTCAGACGCAACACCTTTTGATTCTTGCTCGTGAAACTATTGTCTCAGACACTTTTTGAAGCAGTACTGACCAGTTTGATAAAAATAAATTTTACAGGTACAATTTTGATAAATAACAGTTAAAAGGCTATAATTCTAAACAATTTAACAGTTGTGAACAAGAAATATTTTTCAAAATGGAACCGTATCTGCAAAGTTATATATTGCTATATAGTTCACTTAGTTAAGTCAGCTATAAAGAGCACTTGCAGTTCCATATATACACAAATATGTATCTAACTGTTTTTAGCCTTTTAACTGAAAAGTTTTCAATATGGACATTCGTCATTCATGGGGTATTGGCTATGGTAGAATAAAAAGCATTTCAGCTGATATATATCTCTGATTGAAGTATTTCCGGCTGGAAACAGTACTTGATTAAGTAGTATTATGGATATATGCCGGTGCTTATTTGCATTTAATTTGATGTAGCTATTAACTCATTGTGTGTTTATGTGATTGGATGTAAAAAATATTTGATTTGGAAGAATGTTGTAGTTATAAAACTTTTTGTCACTTGGGAGATTGGCATTTGTCGACATTCTTTAAAACGTGAGGTGAGTTTATTTACTCCTGGGGGCTGACGATCAACCCACAGTTGTTATTGTGTGTGTGTGTGTGTGTGTGTGTGTGTGTGTGTGTGTGTGTGTGTGTGCGAATAACAGGTTTGGACACCACAGTCCTCTATCTTTTGACTCATAATTTCGTTTGTTACGAGTTCATGTAGAGTACATTGGCCATTTTTCCGACAGACATTACCATTATTCCCCATACCATTTCGTCAATCATTAATTCAGATAATGATAATAACGAGCAGTAATGTCATCAGGTTTTGTGAACAAATCAGATTTATATTAAATATATGTTAACATCACTTATCGAAACGTTTTACTGCTAACGCTATACCAACTATGTGATAAAGAGAGGATCTTAAATGGATACTGATTTCATATTCAATTTATGAAACTATCTTCATAAATTTAATATTAAATCAGTACCCATTTGCGATTATGTCAAATGCTTAGCATTTTATTTTATTGGAAAGAGTATGGATGGCAAGAAGATAATTTTCGGCATTTCATTAGATTCTGGTTTAGATGCTGTACCTTGCATTTCTTGCTCGTCTAAACAATAGTCCCTGACTTGAGATGCAACAATCACAATTCGATAATTAGCAAGATTTACAGTTTGAATTGCTGTCTGATGCCACATTCTTCGCTCGAGTCACAATAGCCGGGGTATGATGACATGATATCTCGATGAGACTGTTTATAACGTCTGCACCGAAAAGTGTGCCAACTCCACTATTGGACATTCACCAAAGAGGTAGTATTGGATACAGCAGGACAAAAACAAAGCATTTCAGTTACTGATATTTGTGTGATGTAAGGATTGCTGTATATAGAAATTGTAGTAAATCTATACTATGAAAGGGATTTCTGTATATAATAGTTATTCAAGTTTGAATGTTTTGTGGCCGTACATTTGCATGATTAGATTTGGAAGATTATTGTGGTTAGAAAATCCTTTGTTAGCGGAAGGCTATCATTTGACATTCTTTTCATACGAGATATGAGTTTATTAACTCCTGCATTGTCTGACATTCACACTATACTTATCCTCCGGAAGGGATTGCAGCTAATCAATAATGAGAATTCTGCGTGGGAACACCATGTTGTTGCTTGGACGAACCAAATTTACAGAAATGTATATGTTAACGTGTTGACATATAAAAAATGTTAAACTGCATGTGATGTGTCGAATTTTGAAAACTCTTAGAGGCTCTGTTTAAAGGAATTGTATCAAAGTCAACTTAATTAAAGTAGAAAGGGCTAGAGATAGTTAGATGATTATTTCCATTTCATCTCTGAAAGACAAAAGGGAATTCGTTCTAGCCGACGTAACATGACCGAGTCAGATACTATGGTGCAAGAGAATGACATAAGACCTTTTCCCAAAATCGGCAGGGTAAAGGCGGCAGCTGGCTTTAGATGATTGTTCAAAGTAAATGATAAATTACGACATAATTAGTTGTTTAGTTTTCTTGTCAATCCAAAAATTCTACGAACAAGTTTAGGAAACAGTCTATTCCGATTGGTTAATATGGATTTATGGGCGTAACTCTGTAAGATATTAAAGGTTTTACTTTAGGGAAATTCATCAATCTTTAATCTTTCGCAAGGGAAGTTAAATGATTCCGGGATCGTGTGAGACGTTATCTCGTGATTTGGCAATGAAGCGAGAGTTTTGTCGCAGCAAGCAGGCAAACTCTACAGTTTGAATTCGTAAAAAGTACGTCTTCATTATAGAGTAAAGGGCCAGATAGTTGTCTCAGTTAGGAGACAGACTATACGTGAGATTCGTGGAAACGAATAAAAGAAACGGCAAAAAGTACGCAATCTTAGTTTCCCGATTTTAATGTTATTTCATTTGTTCATCTATTGCAAATGTATTCTTGATATGATATATGTATGTACGGTTTCATTTTGCAGGATTTTAGTGAAATGCTAGTCATGGCATTTTATTCTTTGATTTCCTAATTATCAATTCATTTGGAGAATTGGCAAGATTGAATGTAATTAAAATTTTATTAGATTAGTTGAAAAGATTGCATGTAATTGAATCTTTAATACATAGAAGTGATTATGAATTTTCATGAATGATTTAAGGAATGATGGGTAATATTTCATAGTTTTATCGATTATCTCGGTCTAAAATGAGTATGACCTAACATTACATGTATATCCATATACTAGTTTGTAATATTTAATTGGTCGAGTAAACTATTTTAGAATAGTTAGATCTTAGGGTCTAAGCCATCTGTAACTTAACACTGCTAGATTGGTATAGTAAGAAGTCAAGGGGGGGTTACATACGTGTTCATACGGCTGAGTTGAATTTAATTGACCATCCCTAGCGTGACCCGAATTAAGGTCAGAACAAGCATCGAACGTTTATGTAAACATAACAGTTAGCTAACAGAAGTTACTGCGGCAGAATTTATGCCTTTTGTTCTGAGCCGAATTAATGTAAAAATACAGATATACCTGAGAATGTGACATATTGTCTATTGCGATAAATTGTATTTATTGAAGGAAACAGCTTTCCTGGATTCACATGAGAAATCCCTGAACAATCATAGGACCAGAACAAATCCTACGCAGAAATCTAAGTCCAGAGACGATTGTTAAGTCAGAGTTCGACGGACAAGAGTCCAAGACGAAAAAGCTAGACAAAGATCGACAGAGCAGGGACGAACGGAAGTCTTGATGTCTGCATAAATTAGGTGATGAAGTCTCTCATCGTTGCACTCAAAGGTCACATCTCATTGGCAATGAGGATAGCAATTTAACGTTGAAAGTAATTTTACATTTAAAGAAATTTGTATTGTCTTTTTTATTTGAGTACATGTTAGTACCATTTTTCCTTCTTTTGTAACTAAGTCATTGATTTCTTTTCATTTTAAATTCTGTTGATAAACTGATCAAATTTTATATTTGTTCATTGAAAGGTGGCTCGTCATGTTTATTTCTTCAATATACTTGTTCAGTGATCTGCATTCTTTTTTCCATCTATCCACACTGGGTAAATCACACCGCGGAGGTCATTCCCTAGCAACGAACCGTAGTGAAAAAAGGTTGGTGTGTTTTGCACGCCGCCAATTTGCCACACTGCAAATACTGAACATAGAGTGTACCAACAATGTGATAAGTATAAATCTCAGATGAATCCAGATCTAATATCAAATTTAAAAAGTGAATTGAAAGATTTTCAGTAGCTGAGAGTTTTGCTTAGACGAGCTAAATTCACATTTTTGCTTATCGGAAATAATAAAGTACAGACGAAAATAATATAATGTCTACTTTATAAAGGTTGACCCGAATGATATATGTTACAAACGGGTATCTTAATTTATTCGATATTCAGGTGCACTGCAAAGATAGACACGCACATTCCAATATTCACTATATCAGCAGACATTGTTATTTATTTACCTCCTAGATACGAACAGCCGAGTGACATTTTGAAAATAGCACTATATGTACCGGCAAGCTTGTGACGTCAGTGGGGGGAAATGTACACTATACTCATAATAATCAACGATATTCTCAGTGATACTTTCATTTTATTTTGCACCAATGCTCAAATGATTTGTATATTCCCATTAAGAATAATTTACTAACACTGGCATACTTTTGTTTTCATCAAACGATTCGCTTATGTATATATTAAACACTGACTCTTGTGGTCCAAATCTTGCTAGAAGAGTCACAAAAACGACCAATTATGTCTCTCTAAGTCCCTCTATTCACAAAAAGGCATGAAAACATTGGCACCGTAGTAAAAGACAGAAAACAAATGAAAACTCAGATATGACTCTAGTCATTGGATATTTAAACAATTTTAAACAATAATTTGAAACGATTCTTGTATATCCAACACACATGTGATTAGCTGTCATTTAAATTAGACGAATCTATCTGACACTGAATGCAGTCTATGAAAGACCCAATTAAA
Source organism: Potamilus streckersoni (assembly GCA_016746295.1). Lineage (NCBI taxonomy): Eukaryota > Metazoa > Mollusca > Bivalvia > Unionida > Unionidae > Potamilus > Potamilus streckersoni. The sequence goes on along the minus strand of JAEAOA010001597.1, from coordinate 268,085 downwards.
CCCCATAAAATAATTAACAGTTTACGTTTGATATTTACCTCATAACTTAGTTACAATGGTCTGCACAAAATGAAGTTAAGTCATAGCTGAAATGAATTACAATGTGGAAATATGTTATGATTCGAAGAATAATCCCTCTTTCTCTTCGGAATCAGCTCGGTGTAAGTTTACAACATGTCTTATTAATGGTTAATGGTTTAATTCAATTTTCAGCTGCAATCCAGTATCCTTAATTATCCTCTCTCTCTCTCTCTCTCTCTCTCTCTCTCTCTCTCTCTCTCTCTCTCTCTCTCTCTCTCTCTCTCTCTCTCTCTCTCTCTCTCTCTGTTAGGACATACAGTGCATCAAACAAATGATTGATCTATTAACGATGAAAAGAGATTCTGAGATCAACGAAATCGAAATCAAACTGGCACGCCCAAATTGACTACGGCAATGGCACCATATAAATGGTTAAATTCCAATTCTACACTTTATATCGAAACAGTATTTAGCATGATAATGGAAATATGAGAGAGTTTTCGATTCCGGAAGCCCCTTCGGTATTCGCCGTTTGTTATGTTTTGGGTTTTTTTGGCCATTGAGGACTGTAACCTACGTATGTATGTATGTATGTATGTATGTATGTATGTATGTATGTATGTATGTATGTATGTATGTATGTATGTATGTATGTATGTATGTATGTATGTATGTATGTATGTATGTATGCATATATATATATATATATATATAGATATATTGGTAGATATGTCTATATATATATCTATTTATATATATTTATCTATATAGATCTATATATATATATATATATATATATATAATTTTCTGTTAAAGAATTGCGCTGGGTTATTATGTAATGCATTAGAAGCCAACGTATTATGGAAGCCTTCACGTCAGCGACTGATGCTGAAATTAAATTATCAGAGTAATGGTACTTGTGTGCTTTCACAGAAAAAGATCAAATTTAGCTACAATGCTTCCTACGATTAATTAAAGAGGCAGAAAGAATAGTACCCGATATTTCCAATATCTTTCCGGAGTATTTGATTATTTTATCCGGTTTGTGGTTGAGTTGAAATAGTTAAAAAGTGCGAAAAGTCATTGCATGAATCTGTGCAAGAAAATGTTAAATCGCTGACACTGACCGAGCCACCCATCGAAGATATGGAATTGACTACTGAGGACAGCAACGACGTCAAATACTGGTGAAGACAACACCGACATTAAAGCGACCTGGGAAGACTACAATGATTTCCACAAATAAAGAAATGCCTTCAACATTAATATACAGATGGCATCTACACTCACCAACCTAGATAAAAAGTATAATAAAGATATATTCCAGCATCATGACAGGAAACAATGCACAGAGTATATATGTAAGTGAAATATGTATTTGAATTTATTGCATACAATCATATAAAAGAATAATATCTGGTTATTGTGTAATTTATGGACACTGTTGTATTGATCACAGCATGGAGGAAATCTTATCCATCCTGAGATCTCATATATGTAGTCAAGTTCAGGAATATGAGCCTATTTAATTGGCAGAGCCTGATGTAAGATTAGAATTACAATCTTGGATGGAAAAAGGTATCTTACGTTTTTGTAACATTGTGTACCATTCTCCCGATAATAAAATTTCTACACATATTGCACAGTATACAAAGCAGGAAATAAGTGAAAGGCAACAAAAGGACAAAAAGAAGCTACCAAATATTCGATTATCTGGTAATTATTCTCAATCGAACACGAGTCATGCTAAAAGGCAGTAAAACTTATATGGAACACCTATCCGCCGATCATATCAACGCTACGATGTACAGACATATCTGTATTAAAGGTGAATATTGCTCTCAGTGTGCAGTTGACTATGCCGCTTTATCCCAATCCATAGGACAATGAAGTGTTAAAATTAAAAAAAGGTAGTTTCACAATTGTGCCAGTAGACGCTTGAACCGTGAGGACACATGAGCCAATAATGAAATCCACAAAATTTTCGCATCAATTCTAGTGAAGATGGAAAATTACCCCATCGTAAGATCAATACGGAATCTTAACATATGCATTCAAGTTTAACTTCATATTACCCGTTATATACCAGATCGAGTTTTACAGCAGCATTAGCATGTATTCCATTGCAGACAGCGATGAACATAAAAACAATGACAGCCAAGGTTTTGCATTTTTCAGCCGTATTCAAGATGTTTGCCGTGTACGATTGATCACCCAGACTTGCATTGAGAATGCAAAGAAAGTTACTTTTGGTAACATAAAATTTTCTATATCATGTACTGACATGAATAAGTTTGAATGAAAGCGCCATAACATCTCTTTTAATATGTTTGCATGGATGATTGGCCTACAACTAATACCAATATCCACTATGAGAACATCGACAGCCCAGTGGCGGATACAGGATTTTTCTTCAAATGGTCTACCGACATACAAAGCTCATGAGAAAAGTGTTTCCCAGTCAACGCTGCACATATTTAGCATCCAACTGCTGAGTGATGGTTATGAATTTGTCTGCGATGGAATCAATAAAAATATCAAGAATTATACGCTATTGGAGGGATACTACACTCTCTCCCGAAATTTACAAAAAGGTTGAGGAATGCTTGGGAGGAGGTGGATTCCGTTAAACTTACTGAAAGTTTAGCAGTGACGATGACGGTGATGATAATGATAGATAAGTTCTAGAAAATTAAATCAATGACATTAATAACATCACCAACAATAATCATCGTCGTTGTCATCAATTGTGTTGTCATCATCATTATTGGCGTCATCTTTTTAGGTTTCATTGCTCATGGTGGCAATATCACAAAACAGTTGCAATAGCTGGTTAAAAGTGTTTTCATTTAGTATAGTTTCTTTTCTCTAATGTTCGAATGCAAGATAAGTAAAATTAAAGAATTGTGTACACATAACACATAACGATAGGAAAGCACTTTCAAAATAGGATTCTGTACTTCTGTCTCAAGAGATAATAAAATGTCACTGTATAGGATGAAAACAGTTATAATAGTCTAGAGGCAAACTAAAATGCAAGGTGTGACTCTCACTAAAATCTATTTCTCTGCATGAAATAAGTTCCACAATTATTTGTGGCATTTGGTCATTTGAGAACCCTTTAGCTGACACTGAGTGTTGTCTTGGAACATCAACCTCAAGCCAACCTTACTCAGGAAATATTTAATTTGCTCGGTAATGAGACCCAATGAGTTTTACAATATGTTTATACTAAGGTCAAGATAAAATTTGCAACCCTAGGCTTGAAAAGTTTCGGATGAAGTATTCGAGAATTGTATGGTGTGATGTTTCTTACACGCAGAGTTTCAGGTGAAGTGTTCCGAAATTCATCACGTTAGAACTCTTGCACATATTACTACTTTTACAATTATGAAATAAAGCCTAAATGAAACAACATATACTTACAAATGAATGCATTAGATCATAGCTTGAACAATCCATTATGATCCACTCGAAGATTGTCAAAGATTCATACAATTCAAAATAAATTCTGGATCTTTTGGCCCAGGACACCATTCACAAATAATGGCTTTGTGCCAGAATATCATGAGTACCCATGAAAAATCAGCATCCCTGAAAACTCTCTCTCTCTCTCTCTCTCTCTCTCTCTCTCTCTCTCTCTCTCTCTCTCTCTCTCTCTCTCTCTCTCTCTCTCTCTCTCTCTCTCTCTCTCCTGTGTACCTGAACGTAGGATTTTCTTTTCTAAATATCTGTGCAACTATAAGAATATACATATGAACGATTGTTAATATACTACGTTACCTCTCTGAGCTCATTTAAGAGTGTCTTTTTAATAATTTCATTTCGCAATGGACTTAGCTTGCTTCCTAGTTTGTAGACTAAGTACGCCTGTCCCGTCCCCCTCACACACAATAAGTCAAGACTTTATTACACACTGGTTGTAAAGGTTACAACATATGAGGTATAGAAGAAAAAGACCAGCGTTGATGATATTACATGATGCTTAATATGGTTACAATATTTGGAACAGTCTAAGAACTTGCACATATTTTATATGTCCTACATCTCCTGTATTCATTATCTAGTTATATTTATAAACGTTAGTCCTGGAAGAGTAAATATAACTAGAAAGGTTTTTCTTTGATTGAAAAAAAGAACATGACAAAAATAATGATAGACTTCCCTTATTTCTTGACACTGACAAAGTGTGCAATAACGTTCGTTACAGGAAAAATTAGCCCACCTACCAGTTTCCACGTGAAAACTATGATTTTCGAAATCTAATACTTAATAAAATTTTTTGATATATTTTTGATAATGAGAAATAGATAATTTCTAAGTAAAAACTAGTTTTAAATAGCATATAATTTAGATAAGTAGATGACGTACCGATTTTAGCTGCCCAAGATTTTATATATTGCTGTTTTAATCGTTGTTCTAATTAAATCAACCATATAACTGACACAAAACGTTTATTTCTCCGTACGTAACTTAACCCATATTATCAAATATAGATTTTACTTCTACTAACCAATTAATGCCAATTATCACCAACGTATTGTCATATATACGACAAGAACATTTTTATTCATAACTGCATAGCAATTCAGTCCAATAGGTTAGCATACGACAATAAACGTTAATAATTAAGGGGTAATGACCAGGACTCTATCATTTTGTTATTCGGTATCCTTAGTGTGCGTCAAATAAGAAAATGATGTTAACAATGCAAATGCTGTGATGCGCTATCTCTCCTGACTGAATATATATATATATATATATATATATATATATATATATATATATATATATATATATATATATATATATATATGAACCTCAATCGGCAATTCAGAGTACTCAATGAGACCATTGTGGAATATAGTGTCATTGACACTGTTGAAATCCTTCCTTGTTGTACCAAGTGACTTTTGTATGCATAATATAATTGTCATTTTCTCTGAGCATAACACAGGCGTCTACCCAGATACCTTAACTCATTCGACCACAGGTGTGTTTTTTTTAATCAAAAATAGCTATTAAATGTGTAAAATACGTGAATTTGGTGTTTTTATTCTGTTTTGAATGTTCGTCATTTATGCATTTTCTTTGCAATGGTTTCCATTAGATTGCTAAAGAAAAGTCTTTTAGAAACGTTTTTAACCATATTTCAAGTGTCTGTGAAATTAATAATGTAATGATATTCAACTGATCCTCACATATCCAAACTTTTTTATGCGTATTTCTTTCGTCATAAGAAAAGAAAACTTGTTAATGCAACATGAACATGACATTCCTATTTTATGAAAATCAATAGCAGGTTATTTTATTGAGTTGTAATGTGCTTGCACAAAGTTAGTGTTTAGTAGGTTTAATATTAGAAGTGGTGTTCAGCTTTCGATAGTTTTTGATTGAGTTTAATCCATTACTTACTGACATAAAATGCCATAACTATTGTTATTATTATTATTATTATTATTATTATTATTATTATTATTATTATTATTATTATTATTATTTGATTTTCAGCGACGTGGAGTAAATGAGACAATGAATGGAGAAATTGATTCACGAGTAAGAGGGTAGTAATTTGACTTTCTGCAAGCAGACTGAGATGAATTGTTCAAAACTTCCTTGTAAAAAGAATAAATGCCATCATCATAATCCGCTTTTAAATACACCAGGCTTTAGTAACATTCAAAAATATTTAATTATTCATTGTTAATATGCTATTAAACGTCAAAACTGCAAAATCAAAAACTAGTCAGTGTTTCATTGTTAATAGGTAATTTAACGTTAAAACTGCAAAATCAAACAATATCAAGAGATACGTTAAATTAGTTAAATAACCGAGTTCATATATTATGCAGATATTATTAGCAATTTTGGTACTGGTTTGTTTTCTCCTTTTATTGACTGCAATAAAGTTAGAGAAAACTCTAATTCTGCCTCTTTTTCTAATTAGTAATCATTCTTTTGAAATTACAACACCATTATGTAACCTATTTACATCACCACTTTGTACGCCTTTTACATCACTATTATGTACGCTGTTTGTATCACTATTATGTAGGCTATTCAAATAGCATATATTATGTGTGATGTAAGAACAGTATCACTTCATTAAATATCCAAGAAATATTGTGTATATGTGTGAAAAACATAAACAATACAGCAAAATTTTCAGATCTTGACGTAGTTGGGTTAATCTGTGTTTTCTGACATAAAACTTTCTTTTGAAGATTAGCAGTGCCCCCCCCCCGCTGAGTTGGATAAAAAAAAAGTGGCACAGGAAATAATGAGAACTTTGTTTCTCAAGACTAAGACAAATAAGAAAAATAATGAGGAGGAAGATGAATTGTAATAAACAGATATTTACCTTCAGATCATCTATTCGGACAGCTTCATAGATTTTCCAAACCATTTCCGGCCCGCAACTCGCCACCTGTCCCCGGATTTCAAAATACTTTGTAATTGGATTTGCCTCATCTGCTATGATGGAATACTTAATCATCGACAGGACATCCATGCTCCTGTTCAAGGCTGCGGAACAGGGATTACGTCCGCAAGAGATGCAGGATGGCCTATTTTCGGTTTCAGGCTCTTCCTCGGAAATGTAGATGACCGTCGGTAAACCGGACATGAAGACTGACTTTATATCAGCAGTAACTTTATTCTGATTATAGTGAGCTGGTAGAAACTTTTCGGTGTTTCATGTTCTAAGACAGAGGAGTAACTATTAAAATGTGTCTAAGACAGTCAATAATCATGAGAGAAGCATTCACCTCTTAGCAATTATGATGATATGAATGAAGTTTTCTTTCAAGTTCATAATGAGCACAATGTGGCTATAATGTAAATCCACGTCCGTGTTATGAAGTTTCCGTATATTTGTCTTTACTTTTTTCCATTCTATTTTTCTCACATTAGATTACAAACTATAGAGCAACTACATAAAGTGTAATTCTCTAGAAGAAATGTTATTTACAAATTAGTATCAAATTATAAAAGCAGCAACAAACAGGCAGTTTTGGTCTTTAGGTAATTAAATTGTCTGATCAGGAGACGATGAAGGCACAATCTATTTCAACATTTCAAGAAACGTTCAAAGATAAAACGAACACAACACATGTACCGTTATCTTTAAATTACAAAATCATGTGAACTGTTTTCATCTGTTTGATTACTTCTGAGTGTCATTGAATAGCATTATATATACCATTTATTACATTAAATAATTTTTATTTCATCAACGGTTACTTCCTTATTGTTTATATGGAATATGATCAAGGACACATAACGTTTTCCTTTGTTTTTCAATTAGACGGTTATCATCAACACAACCAGAGGAACATGATCGGTGCATGTGAGAGCCTGCAAACATCCGGACCAGACTGAATATTGGACTTGGACATCCTGGGACATAGTTGTTTTTGTTGGCGAAATTCTAATTCAAATTTACTGCAGATTCATAACAAGTAATTCAATTCATTCCACACACCGTTTCATAATCAGGTGCTGCTTTCAAAACAGTACTATAGCGCGATACATCCACAACAACAGCACACTTTTGTCATATCTACTATAAGATCATTAATCATGTCATTGAGATAAGTAATTCACATTTTAAAAAATAAATGAGTTATGTATTAGATTAAAAATCTTAATGTCAGATATTTTGTTTTCTATCTCTCTGTATATGTATTCTGTACACCTTTTGACAAGGTTTGAGAAATAAGACTAACAGATTTTTAAAAAAATCAACAGTAAGCTTTTATGGTTAAAAGACATGCATTATTTTCAGTCTATATTACTCGTAGACAATTTAAGAACTGAAAATGAGAAAATGTATTTGTTATACAAAAGGAAGGTACCTACAGCGGTTGAATATATCTCACAGAGAAATACGCAGCGAATTTGCTATCCAAGTAATATACATGAATAATTTTTTTCAGGCATTCATTTCTTTTGCAATTCGTTCTCCAAATCCGATTTGCCTTATTCTATCATCGATACCACACCTCTAATTAAACGGTTTCCACGTTATTTGCTAGAATCGTGAACGACGATAGACAAAATATTAGTTATTAGATAATTCCTTCAATTCTGTGAGATGGCGTGATAGATAATATCTTGCAAAAATCACTTCCTTCCACGGATATCCAACCTGTGCTCTTGTTAAACTCAGTAATTCCTATGAATAAAGTCCTGTAATTGCATGAAACACATGTTCTGAATTAATTCCATCGATGTTTGAACCTTTTCTTTCTAAAATATTGATCTTTACCTGTAAAATATACTTTGACATCAATTTTTAAACTCCGGAAATTGTCCCTGTCATTAAACCTTAGTATTGATCATTATGTACAGTCTAGTATAAAATTATGGAATCCAAGAAAAGCAATACATAATTACATAGATACGTCTGCAACTTTGAAGCTGCCAATGAAGGGCGTTCATTTGTTAGTATGCTTCGGAATACTGTGATGTGTCTAAGCTTTGCATACTGCTATATCAACCTTGTTGTCATGAGAGAAAAGGCTTGGTTTACAGAGCTGTATGTGCGTGACAGCTCTTGTCAACGATACACTCTCTACAATACCAACTGACCGCACTATTCCTGCTGTAAGTCCGTGATGGATTTGATCAGATCATAACCTTGTTCGCTAACAAGACATCATACAGATTAAACTGACTTGTATTTCCAGATATGATTTCTCTCCTGTAAAAAGAAGAACAAAAAACAGTATACCACGGTAAACAGTTTTATATCAAGAATTTCGTGTGGCAAAATAGTGAACAACTTTCCATCAAGTTTATAACGTGGTATATTAGTAAATAGATTTATGCCAAGGTTTGCATGTGGTAATTATGTTTCTTTAAAATGAAGTGTCAAACTTGTGTATTTTGAGTAGTTATTTATTGTCGACATCTCGTTATTAAACGAGTGCCTTTATCCATCCATATTTTATAAACTGTAATATCATTAACTTGTTTTTTAAGGTGAGAGGTTAACACGAATTTTGCATTTGCATTAGCTCGTTAAATGGATGCAAAATCAATTAATCGAACACAGCTGCAAAAAATACACGCAGCGAAATAACAGGAATTGTGAGTTACGGTTTTAATTAACATTATACAGGCACAAGTCCGTCATATAAGGAAACATAACTACCAAAACTGGTACCATATCATTTTTAAGTGTGCTATTTTGATGACAGTAAATACTCTTCAGTTTAAGAAAGTTCGTAACACGTATCTGTTAAAAGAAAGCAATTATCGGTCATTGAGCTGTGAAAAATTATATTAATAATGATGGAGCTGGGTCCAATATTTCATTTTAACGAGTGAACAGTTATCAACATGTGATCATGTGACAAACTCGGCATATCATGTGACAAAATCGGCATATAACAAACACATATTGTTAAACATTCAGTATATTATAAATATATCATGTAACAAATTATTTATATTGAGACATGTAATAAAATAAGTATATTACAAATAGAGATACAATGAACATTTATTTTAACTTAACTAAACATAAAAATGTCAAACAGAGTTCATGATTCGGCAATTTATTTTGTAGATTATATGGTTATTATTCAGAAAGCACGTAGAAATTTTTATATTCGATTTCATTACAGTGAACTGGAAATGAAAAAGTATATAAACTTCCTCCTGATAGTTATTAAGTCAAAAAAAGAATTTTAACCTTCGATATAACGAATCTGGTTATTATTTGCAAGTGTTGGATATCTAGTATGAACTTTTGGTATGACATATCAGGTTGTTAATTCTAAATAACTAGTACAATAATCGGGTTATTAAATGCAAGTTATAAGAGAGAGAGAGAGAGAGAGAGAGAGAGAGAGAGAGAGAGAGAGAGAGAGAGAGAGAGAGAGAGAGAGAGAGAGAGAGAGAGAGAGAGAGAGAGACTAGCACCCTTTCTATTCTCTTTTTAAGTTCGCTTGTAATCTATTGCATTATGTTTTGAGCTAGAATAGCAAACGAGCCCAACTGATTCAATATATTGTTATAAAATGAGACAAGAGGTTCAAGAATGTTGAAATCAAATACAATATCCGCTGCAGCCAGACAATTTATGTTCCTTTGTATATATATTTAGATGTATATCATGATGATTGCGAATCTAGATATTGATTTTCCGTGTCCTGTCCCATGAAATGACGATATATTTCGTATAAAATTAAAGGAGAATTCATATCGTAAGAGATCCAGATTAAATTGATTCTGCCCCTTTTAATCGATTTCTATTTCAGAATACAGTTCTTATCAAATATCAACTAGAGAAGCAGCTTAAAGTCAACTACCTCATTATCCTAGTACTGTGGCTTCAGATCAGTTTCATTTTAGTAAGTGTCCACGAATTACATTGTATTTCTTTATGAGCTTTACGTTTCCTTTAACATTCATTTATTCTCAACTAACACCATGTACCCTAAACAGCCTTAGAAACCAACATAATGCCATAAATTCCTAATTGCAACCGCCAAGCCAACGCAACGTTATATACCCCGCAACCAACTTTAATATATATTTCAGATGCTGCCTTGTACAGTTATAAGAATCTTATCACTTTTCAATTTATAAATCTATTTTGTGTTTAAAGAAAAAAATCTATATATGCCATTAGATCCACTAACAAACGTAAGTAAAACAAAGATTTATAGTTTTTAATCTCCAATACGAATGTCGTGGAAACATGATTAGAAAACTGACACGAAAACAAAATGTACCGATGAAACACAGTCTCATTATTCTCATAATATTTTGCATTTTGTTTCTCAAAAAATGTATAGTAAAATATTTAAACCTGACCACTAAAATATAAATACAACTTGAAAGAAAAATGATATAGTATTGACATTACTATCTAGATTATTATTGTTGAATACGATACATGATAGAAAGAGAACAAACAACTATATTAGAATTCTATACAATAATTCAGATTCCTTAATATGATAAAGCAAAAAAATGTATAAATCTCTTAATGACCATGGAGATTTAAAACAAAAAGCATAGCTCTATATTCTTGAAACTCATTGCTTATGAAAGAACAATGTAACTTCCACTATGACATTAGGTCATGGCTTTATTTAAGAACAATGTTAATTCCACTATGATATTAGGTCTTGGCTTTGTGTAAGGACAATGTACCTTCTACTATGACAGTATGTCAAGGCTTTATGTAAGGACAATTTAATTCCACTATGACATTAGGTCATGGCTTTGTATAAGGACAATGTACCTTCCACTATGACAGTATGTCATGGCTTTAGGTAAGGACAATGTACCTTCCACTATAACATTAGGTCATGGCTTTATGTAAGGACAATGTTAATTCCACTATGACATTAGGTCATGGCTTTATGTAAGGACAATGTACCTTCCACTATGACAGTATGTCATGGCTTTATGTAAGGACAATGTTAATTCCACTATGACATTAGGTCATGGCTTTGTATAAGGACAATGTACTTTCCAATATGACAGTATGTCATGGCTTAATGGAAGAACAATGTACCTTCCACTGTGAAAGTATGTCATGGGTTTATGTAAGAAAAATGTACCTTCCACTATGACATAATGTCATTGCTTAATAGAAGGACAAAGTGTCTTCCACTATGATGTTATTTCATGGCTTTATGTAAGGACAATGTACCTTCCACTATAACAGTATTTCATGGCTTAATATAACGACAACGTACCTTCCACTATGACAGTATGCCATGGCTTTATGTAAGGACAATGTACCTTCCACTATGACATTATATCATGACTTCATGTAAGGACCATGTAACTATGACAGTATGTCATGGATTTATGTAAGGACAATGTTAATTCTACTATGACATTATAGCATGGCTTAATAATAATACAATGTACCTTCACTATGAGAGTATGTCATGGCTTAATGGAAGAACAATGTACCTTCCACTGTGACAGTATATCATGGCTTTGTGTAAGGACAATGTACCTTCCACTATGACATTATGTCATGGCTTAATGGAAGAACAATGTACCTTCCAATATGACATTATGTCATGGCTTTATGTAAGGACAATGTACCTTCCACTATGACATTAGGTCATTTCTTTAATGGAAGGACAATGTACCTTATACTTTGACAGTATATCATGGCTTTATGTATGGACCATGTAACTTCCACTGTGCCAGTATCTCATATATCATGGCTTAATGAAAGGACGATATAACTTTCACTATGACAGTATTTCATGGCTTTATGTAAGGCCAGAGTAACTTCCCTTTGACCGTCTCTCATAGCTTTATACTATAACAATAAAACAATATCTCAATGCTTTATATTAGGATAATGTAACTTCTGTTATGACACTATCTCTTGATTTTATTAAGGAAAATGTAACTTCCACTTTGACCGTATCTCTTTGCTTTTATTAAGACAGCTATATTTCCTCTATGAATTTACATCATGGCTTTATACAAATACAAGAATGTTTCCTTTATGAATGTATCTCATGGCTCCATATAAGGACGTGAATGTTTTCTTTATGAATGTATCTCATGGCTCTATATAAGGACATGAATGTTTCCTTTATGAATGTATCTCATGGCTCTATATAAGGACATGAATGTTTCCTTTATGAATGTATCTCATGGCTCTATATAAGGACATGAATGTTTCCTTTATGAATGTATCTCATGGCTTTATATAAGGACATGAATGTTTCCTTTATGAATGTATCTCATGGCTCTATATAAGGACATGAATGTTTCCTTATGAATGTATCTCATAGCTCTATATAAGGACATGAATGTTTCCTTTATGAATGTATCTCATGGCTCCATATAAGGACATGAATGTTTCCTTTATGAATGTACTTCATGGCTCTATATAAGGACATGAATGTTTCCTTTATGAATGTATCTCATGGCTCCATTTAAGGACATGACTGTTTCCTTTATGAATGTACTTCATGGCTCTATATAAGGACATGAATGTTTCCTTTATGAATGTATCTCATGGCTCTATATAAGGACATGAATGTTTCCTTTATGAATGTATCTCATGGCTCTATATAAGGACATGAATGTTTCCTTTATGAATGTATCTCATGGCTCCATATAAGGACATGAATGTTTCCTTTATGAATGTACTTCATGGCTCTATATAAGGACATGAATGTTTCCTTTATGAATGTATCTCATGGCTCTATATGAGGACATGAATGTTTCCTTTATGAATGTATCTCATGGCTCTATATAAGGACATGAATGTTTCCTTTATGAATGTATCCCATGGCTCTATATAAGGACATGAATGCTTCCTTTATGAATGCACCTGATGACTTTATATAAGGACAAGGATGCTTCTTCTATGAAGTACCTCCGGGCTTTGTATAATGACAAGGATACTTCCTTTGTGAAAGTAATGACAAGTATGTTTCCTCTATAAAAATATATCATGGCTTTATATAAGAACAATAATGTTTCCTTTACGAATGTACCTTATAGCTTTATAAAAGGACAATGATGCTTTTTCTATAAAAATACATCATGGCTTTAGGAAAAGAAAAGGATGCTTCTTCGTTGAAAGTGACTCATGGCTTTATATAAGGACAAGGATGCTTCCTCTATGACAATATCGCATGGCTTTATATAAGAAGATAAATGATCCTGATGTAAAAAAATATATATTATTTATATAACGAAAATTATACCAGCTCTGTTAAAGAACCTTTCGGAATGTAAAGATTTGGATAATTCCTCTGTTAAAGAGCCACATGGATCTATATAATTCCAAGTATACCTCTTCTATTAAAGACACCATGGGTTTACTACTACTACTACTACTACTACTACTACTACTACTACTACTACTACTAATAATAATAATAATAATAATAATAATAATAATAATAATACAACTACTAATATAATAATAATAATAATAATAATAATAATAATAATAATAATAATAATAATAATAATAATAATAATAATAATAATAATAATTATAATAATAATAGTTCTTCACAACAAAGAACTTATTGCTCCATAGAATTACAAGGAAACATACTCTGTTAAAGAACCGTATAGCTATGCGTAATGATAACGATATTTCCTCTGTTGATATACCAAATGTACCTCCTAGCTGTATAATAACAAATATACTTCCTTTGTTAAGGAGACTCATGGCTATATAATTACAATATTACTTCATCTGTTAAAACAACTAATGGCTCCATATAATGGAAATGATAGTTCATCTATTAAGGAACTTTAGGGCTTTATAATTACAAAGATACCTACTCTATTAATGACTCTGATGACTATAGAATGTCATGGATACTCATTGTATAGATATTCCGAATATACATCCTGAACTTAATAAATGCATGGATAATTCACTGTATATTTAGCTCTTGGAAATAAAGAAGTAAACTGGTACAGACTCTGAAACATTTATGTATCATAAGAAGTAATTTGAAATATTTTTCTTTAGCGTTTTGTATTGTATGATAACATCTCATCGTGAAAGCCCATCGACTGAGCTTTTACCATTTCATCGTCTACAGTCATCTATGAATGCAAATAATGTAAACTTTAATGAGAGAACGCGACATGTAGTCGTTTCTCTCTTAGCGATAAAATAAAACAGATGATTCTTTAAATGTTCAATATTATGTGCCAGTTAATATTATTTTAATTATAAAGAATGAAATAAGCTGTATACGTACTTTATATTTATTTGTTTTCCAGTGAATATTTACTTATATGTTGTGTGTGATGGGATGGAGAAAGGAGAAGAAAAACGCATAAAACAGTTACAAGGTAATCAATAATATTAATAGGTTCTTTTTTGAGCGAGAACATAAATGCATTTTGTGTTTATGCAATTTGGCGACCATATTTGTCCTGCAAATTATGCACATAATAAATATAATTAGAGGTCATAAAAATATACCTTCATATTAAGAATTTATAGAGCAAAGAATATTTTGGTCATTAATGGAACAGGCAGATAAAACCGAGATGTAATCTTAAACACAAATAGTTGCCAAAACAAGAATTTTACGACGCGCGATCTCACCAACATCCGAATACTTTTGAATCCACTGTACCTAGCCTCTTATATAAACCTTTAGCACGAAACTTTAGTATTTCTCAATAGAGATTGTTGGTTTCAGGACACTGTAATAAAGTCGTGTCAGTTTTTTAAACGTGGAGCAATTGGTGAGAAAAGTTAAGGCATTTCCCTACCTCCGTTTTGTGCGTGGAACTACGCTTAGTGAACAAAACACGCCAGAAGAAATCACGGAAAGCACATGACTTGACTCTGCTCATGCATGTACCCAGAACATAAGTACTATATAGAGAAATCAATCTTAAATTAAAGACTGTATTACGCATTTTTAAAATCTTTAGTCATACTTTTAGTTCTTATCTTATTTCCATAAATAAATAAATAATGCAACTGCATGCATTTCTTGCAGAATATGCGTGTTGACATTATTCATTTCACTTCCACCTAAGCCATTCTTTGAACCCAGACTTTTAAAATATGTTTTCCACTCGTCAAACCCCAAGCAATGTATGGTTTTTAAACAATCGTTTTACGTTTTTTGTCGATTGCTTCAGTACGATTTATTTAATACTGAATATATTCCTTTTCATGTAGACCATGAAGTGCGGCACCCTGCATTTAATTTATTAAATAGTATGTCTCTGATATATATCCGATAGCCCTCAGTATGCTTTTCTATGCTATTTGTATGTCGACCCCTGAGAGAACTGATCATATTCCGAACCATTCCATTAACGGAAAGTTACGAACATTTCTCCTACATAACTATAGATAGATAAACAGAACGAAGTCTTGGAGTTTTTCAAAACCTGCACTTAATAGCTAATTGGAAATTAGAATGAAGTTTAGCTTTATGAAATCATATACAGCCAATAAAGTCAACCAGAAGACGTTTAGAGGTGCTTGTGTATCGTGAGTATTGGATGAAATTTATTAACACCATCGAATCAGCATTTGAAAAAAAAATATTTTCAACACCACACAATCAGCCTTTGAAGTGATTGATCTTAAATAGAAATGCTATTTACGTCGGCATATGATTGAGCAAGTTATTTAATTTCGGATCAAAGGTACATATCGCATCAAAAGACTTTAGGATTTTGATAGCCTTTTCCTCGTATGGTGTTTGATAGCATGCCATCCCATTATCAACAGAATAGAGATACGCATTTTTATCTTAAGTTCTCATACAAACAAGTTCAGTAAATAAAATTCATAGTATCTAAAAACAATCTTGACATTTTCTGACAATTATGTTTTCAAAAGAAGTAGTTTTCATTACATTAAAAGCCATCATCAGGTGTCACTAAAGCTATTTTCACATCAAAGATTACATTTTGAATCCCAATTCTATAAGTAATTCACCACACTTTGTACGTATTGTTATGTAAAGAATGATTACCGATGAAACTTAATCAGAAAAGCAGTTTTGTGCGCAAAATTGAACATCAATGCTGATTGCAAAGAAAGATGTTTGTGATTTCTTTTTTTTAATCTAAATCTGAAATGAAACTTTCCAATTTACTAAAATTTTGCTTCTTCTTCATACTTTCACAGACAAGATTTCACGCAGAATTAACACCATAACATAATGTGGAAAATTGTTTGGAGTTTAATATATTAGGTGATAACTATATTCATTTGATATTTTTGAACGTGTTCATTCGTGAAATGCTTAAAGAGTGTGATGTTAAAAGCATTCATGCAACAAAAAGCGCTGCAAGTTGCCTCATATGATACATTGCTTATTATTAATTATCTAAATAGCATTGAGATTTATAGCAATCATTTAAATACTGTTAACTTCGGGGACATGTTCTATTTCATATGGATTGCATGGCAATCAGTCTGCTCAATATATTTAGCTTGGAGCCGTGCAGTTGATTCAATTTGATCATTTAATTGCTATATTGGATACAATTGGTCTTAAGAACTGCAATACTACACTGACTTCCATATTTTTCATTATTGATTTAAACTCAACCGGAAAGCTTTGTGATATGGTTGATGATATTTCTATAGTTCATAAACGTTAAGCCTTATCACATTGGATATTTGTGCAGAACACAGTTTAATACAATGCAATAAATTTAAATAATTGACTGAGATATGCTGAGTAAAAGTTTATCAATATTCATCCAATTACCTCGAATGATCGTAACAATCCTCCCAAGTGTTCTTTCAATCCAAATAATTTCTTAAATAAGGGTCATTCCATGTATAATGGGAAAGATTAAATTAGACTTCCATGTATCACACTCATTAGTACCAATTCCTTGAGGAAAAAATGAAACATAAAGGTTCAGAAAGAGCATGCTTCAGCTGAATATTTTCAAGGGCTGCATGACACCATGCATTAAACAGTAGTTTAGTGGAGGAGCTAATGGGTTGCCAATGCTATGGAATATAATAGGAAATAGCCATCTCTTTATTTAATTAAAGCGCAAAAAAAAGAAATAACTGTCTTAAAATGAGTGAGAAAATGTATAATGCAAACATTATGATAATGCTAACGTTCTTATGAACTTCTTAGTATTATCGATTTTTTAAACTCGAGTAGTTACATTTTATCGAAAAGTAATTAGTTTTTGAACAATGTATACATGCACTGTTATTTAATAAGAAATTTGTATGAGGAAGAAATACAATCAGAACAATAATTCTGAATCACAATTATTTTAAAACTAAACAGGAGGCATTTAAATTGCCGACTGAACGTTTTCATCAACTTCACTTTAACATTTTTTATGCAAATTATACCTGTATATGAAATATGTAAGTTTCAAGAAGAATGCTTATCAAACAATATGCAGAGTATTTGAAGCTTCCAGGTATTCCAGGACAACTTTGCGGTCAGGGTCAGTGGCTTTTTCAATGGCATCGATGGCAGATTTCATCATTATATATAATACTTCTTTAGTTGTCTTGTATTTTACCCTGTGGCGATCGACCAATCATCATTTAATTACTTTATTAATCGCAAACGTGAATTCCTTCATAAGACGTTGGCTTTTAAGGCTTTAAATAGTAGCGCACCATAACTCTTTAACAATGAATGACTTATGCATTGTCTGTGTATATCAATCTACATGTGAGCTCACAGCACTACAGCTTCCAACCCATGACAAGTTCATACATGTGCTAAAATCCTCAATACAGAAGGTGCTTCGAGCCAGTTGATCGAAAACAGACGGGACGGTTTAAAATTTCCATTATTACCATACTATATACTTTATACATGTAAAGTGTCAAATTGGAAATGAGCGTTATTAGTTGCAATCTCTTTTGTTGTTCTGATGATTGGTTCGTCGCCCACTGTGAAGTCTTCCTGTGAGGATTGTTTGGACTGTAATATATCTGTGACACGTTCGTAGAAATATATAAAATTTTGGAGAAGTTATAAGTGTTTCCGGGCAGTGCATGTCAGGTGTCTTTGCAAGGACAGATTTTGTCACTATGAATATTCACCATACTTGGTCAGTGTTTTATGTGCCGGATTGATATTTCACCCTGTGACGACCCCGCGATCGACCAGGCATATCATACGTGATGAAAGTATGCGGATCCAACCCAACTCATGCTAACATACCACTTAATGTGCTTGCCGGGCGCATCCATCCTCGAATTTATACCCGATGTTCTTATTCGTGTTGCTGAACAATGGATGAACTTTCAAATATTCACTAGTGTTGAATTGTTTGTCAAAGTCGCGTCACTCATGACGATGTAGACCTCATCAGTGGTAATATGGATACGCAATGAATATGTGTCAGTTTACATCATCATTAATATTGTCATTGTATCCGCATTTCATGAGCAGTAAGTTCAGCACCTACGAGTCAGCATTGATCGGTTTCATCAACTTCTTTTTTTTGGTTTTTAAAGTGGACTGTACTGATTCCACAACTGAAGATATTTTTTACTTGAATGCTGAGTCCGCAATCAAATTTAGTGCCTCCTGCTCAGAATCGAGGAGAAAGATTCATGTGGATTCTCATCTGAAGTTTCGCTATGGTTTTTCCAAACACAGCATTGTTTAATAGTTAAAAGAAGTTTTTCTGAAACCATGCTCATATGCTTATTTATTTGAATATTATGGGGCCTCCCATGCATGCTGACAAAGCCCAAATATTCGGTGGACTCGCAGTATAAATCAAATCGCAAATGTAAGTTTAACTTGCGCAAATAAACTACATTTTTAGTTTCTTACACAGATTCGGCACAAGATTTTCGACATTTTGTAATCCTGCATCTGGAATATTCCACGAATTGACACAGATACGGAGATATCACTTATCAGGCCGGTATATAAATGTAAAGGAGCAAGTTTTTATATCGATCGATGTTTTGTTCTTGTTGATCTCTGTCAAAAACATTTAACTAGACACACGGACCATCAATTAGATTTATGGAGGCCTGCGCATGTTTAAATAATCAAAGGGCATGGATTGGTATTCTCCGTCAAGAGAAAATGAACGTAAGAACAGAAGGAATTACGAGTAATTTGATTAGTAAATTTCTCGTAAAATCATCCAGGGAGACGATTGTCTGGAGAAATTGACAGACACCAAAAAGGATAAAACACAAGGTGAGATATCTACGGGAAGACTCACGATTTACAAATCCAAAAAAATAGGCTAATCAACGTTCGAACGGCAGAAAGAGGCGAGATACCAAAGAATTTGTAAAAATAAGGGAAAAAGCGGCGAAGACTCATACTTACAGGCATAAGGAATTCAAGAGGAACAGTTGGAGTGGACTTTAGACTGAATCGATACACTAGGTATGAATCGATACAAGACATTGTTATTCGATCTCTCACTCCATTAAATGATGATTTGATTCTATTCTTAACAGATTGGATATTAATATAATCTTTCTTATATTTCGAAATTCCTTGAATAAGTGGATTTAAAAGGAAATAAACGTATCTTTGAAACTGTAAAGTTTTTCACACTTTTTGTGAAATTTGATTGATTTGAATTTTCATTAAGTTTTGACGTTATTTGTAACGGGGACTCGTGTTATTCTGTTTTATAATTCTGCTCATCTCTTTATTATTTCCACCCATAAGTTTCGTACTTTATATAGACCTTTACTCGTTTTGGGAAAATTACACCGTCAATGATCACCTCTAGATAACGATTGCAAAAGCCAGTTAACCCGCCACAAAAGGTTGAGGTGGGGGTTGCCACAATAAACGCTGTTGGTGTTATGTAGCTCTCCTAGGGCCAGTTGATAAATATAGTGTGTGTGTTGTGTAATTCGTCCAGATTGTCCAGGTCGACATACTTAGTTATGCATGTCTACATTCACGGAATTGATCCATATGGACTTAGTTACAGGTATAGTCTGCAAAACCCCACACTCATACAAGCTTCTTCTCGAAAACAATAAAAATTGTAGATATTCGGGAGAGAAGGTAGTATCCCTCCAATAGCGTATAATTCTTGATATTTTTTATTGATTCCATCGCAGACAAATTCATAACCATCACGCAGCAGTTCGATGCTAAATACGTGCAGCGTTGACTGGGAAACACTTTTCTCATGAGCTTTGTATGTCGGTAGACCATTTGTAGAAAAATCCTGTATCCGCCACTGGGCTGTCGATGTTCTCATAGTGGATATTGGTATTAGTTGTAGGCCAATCATCCATGCAAACATATCAAAAGAGATGTTATGGCGCTTTCATTCAAACTAATTCATGTCAGTACACGATATAGAAAATTTAATGTTACCAAAAGTAAGTTTCTTTGCATTCTCAATGCAAGTCTGGGTGATCAATCGTACACGCAAACATCGTGAATACGGCTGAAAATTCAAAACCTTGGCTGTCATTGTTTTTATGTTCATCGCTGTCTGCAATGGAATACATGCTAATGCTGCTGTAAAACTCGATCTGGTATATAACGGATAATATGAAGTTAAACTTGAATGCATATGTTAAGATTCCGTATTGATCTTACGATGGGGTAATTTTCCATCTTCACTAGAATTGATGCGAAAATTTTGTGGATTTCATTATTGGCTCATGTGTTTTTTCACGGTTCAAGCGTCTACTGGCACAATTGTGAAACTACGTTTTTTTTTTAAATTTTAACACTTCATTGTCCTATGGATTGGGATAAAGCGGCATAGTCAACTGCACACTGAGAGCAATATTCACCTTTAATACAGATATGTCTGTACATCGTAGCGTTGATATGATCGGCAGATAGATGTTTCATACAAGTTTTACTGCCTTTTAGCATGACTCGTGTTCGATTGGGTATAATTACCGGGTAATCGAGTATTTGGTAGCTTCTTTTTGTCCTTTTGTTGTCTTTCACATATTTCCTGCTTTGTATTCTGTGCAATATGTGTAGAAATTTTATTATCGGGAGAATGGTACACAATGTTACCAAAACGTAAGATATCTTTTTCCATCCAAGGTTGTAATTCTAATCTTACATCAGGCTCTGCCAATTAAATAGGCTCATATTCCTGAACTTGACTAAATATATGAGATCTCAGGATGGATAAGATTTCCTCCATGCTGTGATCAATACAACAGTTTCCATAAATTACACAATAACCAGATATTATTCTTTTATATGATTGTATGCAGTAAATTCAAATACATATTTCACTTACATATATACTCTGTGCATTGTTTCCTGTCATGATGCTGGAATATATCTTTATTATACTTTTTATCTAGGTTGGTGAGTGTAGATGCCATCTGTATATTAATGTTGAAGGCATTTCTTTATCTGTGGAGATCATTGTAGTCTTCCCAGGTCGCTTTAATGTCGGTTTTGTCTTCACCAGTATTTCGATGTCGTTGCTGTCCTCAGTAGTCAATTCCATATCTTCGATGGGTGGCTCGGTCAATGTCAGCGATTTAACATTTTCTTGCACAGATTCATGCAATGACTTTTCGCACTTTTTAAATATTTCAACTCAACCACAAACCGGATAAAATAATTAAATACTCCGGAAAGATATTGGAAATATCGGGTACTATTCTTTCGGCCTCTTTAATTAATCGTAGGAAGCATTGTAGCTAAATTTGATCTTTTTCTGTGAAAGCACGCAAGTACCATTACTCTGATAATTTAATTCCAGCATCAGTCGCTGACGAGAAGGCTTCCATAATACGTTGGCTTCTAATGCATTACATAATAACCCAGCGCAATTCTTTAACAGAAAATCATACACACACACATATATATATAAATATAAATATATATATATAAATATATATATATATATATATATATATATATATATATATAAATATATATATATATATATATATATATATATATATATATACACACACACCACACATACATACATACATACATACATACATACATACATACATACATACATACATACATACATACATACATACATACATACATACATACATACATACATACATACATACATACATACATACATACATACATATGATACGTTCATACGTGGGTTACAGTCCTCAATGGCAAAAAAAAACCAAAACAAAAGAAACGGTGAATACCGAAGGGGCTTCCGGAATCGAAAACTCTCTCATATTTCCATTATCATGCAAAATACTGTTTCGATATAAAGTGTAGAATTCGAATTTAACCATTTATATGGTGCCATTGCCGTAGCCAATTTGGGCGTGCCAGTTTGATTTTGATTTCGTTGATCTCAGAATCTCTTTTCATCGTTAATCGATTAATCATTTGTTTGATGCACTGTATGTCCTAACAGAGAGAGAGAGAGAGAGAGAGAGAGAGAGATTTCAGGGATGCTGATTTTTCATGGGTACTCATGATATTCTGGCACAAAGCCATTATTTGTGAATGGTGTCCTGGGCAAAAAGATCCAGAATTTATTTTGAATTGTATGAATCTTTGACAATCTTCTAGTGGATCATATTGGATTGTTCAAGCTATGATCTAATGCATTCATTTGTAAGTATATGTTGTTTCATTTAGGCTTTATTTCATAATTGTAAAAGTAGTAATATGTGCAAGAGTTCTAACGTGATGACTTTCGGAACACTTCACCTGAAACTTTGCGTGTAAGAAACATCACTCCATACATTTCGGAACACTTCATCCGAAACTTTTCAAGCCTAGGGTTGCAAATTTTATCTTGACCTTAGTATAAACATATTGTAAATCTCATTGGGTCTAATTACCGAGCAAATTAAATATTTCCTGAGTACGGTTGGCTTGAGGTTGATGTTCCAAGACAACACTCAGTGTCAGCTAAAGGGTTCTCAAATGACCAAATGCCACAAATAATTGTGGAACTTATTTCATGCAGAGAAATAGATTTTGGTGAGAGTCACACCTTGCATTTTAGTTTGCCTCTAGACTATTATAACTGTTTTCATCCTATACAGTGACATTTTATTATCTCTTGAGACAGAAGTACATAATCCTATTTTGAAAGTGCTTTCCTATCGTTATGTGTTAAGTGTAGACAATTCTTTAATTTTACTTTCCTTGCATCCGAACATTAGAGAAAAGAAACTCTACTAAATGAACAAACTTTTAACTAGCTATTGCAACTGTTTTGTGATATTACCACCATGAGCAATGAAACTTAAGAAGGTGACGTCAATAATGATGATGACAACACAATTGATGACAACGACGATGATTATTGTTGGTGATGTTATTAATGTCATTGATTTAATTTTCTAGAACTTATCTATCATTATCATCACCGTCATCGTCGCTGCTAAACTTTCAGTAAGTTTAACGGAATCCACCTCCTCCCAATCATTCCTCAACCTTTCGTACGGTGGCGGCGCGAGCAAGGTAGTAGGAAGTAAATTCCACGCCAGGTACCAGGCGAATGCAGCACCGTGAAAAGATTTTATTTTTACAGTTGAACTTTTCATAGCAGGTTGGTCACTGGCAACATTCAGACACATTCGAGGAAACTGCCTTTAAGCTAATGGACACATGTGCTACATGCCTTTTCTAGATACATTTGTTTTTGTTGTCTCTTTTATAACTGGAGAGAACAGCACTGTAATAGAGAATAAACAATAGTGCAGCTGAACTCGATTTTATTTCTTTAAACCTAATGAAAAACTTCTTAATCGGGAGGTTCTTTTATTACTCATCAATGTTCACAGTTCACTACTGTTTTACTTTTATCCATGTTCAAGCGTCTGTATCTGTCTTATATTTTATTCATATTCGCAGTCGGGTACTTCGGTCTTACCTTTTTATCCATCTTTAAAGTCGGTATTTTTGTCTTATTTTTTATCCATGTTCTCAGTCTTGTACTTCTGTCTTATCCATTTTAGCAGGCGGGTGCATTAGTCTTACTTTTATCTATGTTCACAGTCGGTCACTTCTGTCGTATTCTTTTCATATGTTCACTGTCGGTACATCTGTTTTAATTATTATCCATGTTCGCAGCCTGGTACATCTGTCTTATTTTTTTATCCATGTGCACAGTATACATTTTATCCTTGTTTACAGTTGAGTACTTCTGTATTATTCCTTATTCATGTTCACAAATGGGTAATTTTATCGTATTCCTTATCTGTGTCCTCAATAGACAGATCTGTTGTATTATTCATCCATGTTCGCAGAGGGTTACCGTACTTTTATCGTATTACATATCCATGTTCACAGAGGGTTACTTTTATCGTATTTCTTTTCCATGATCACATTGGGGTACTTTTATAGTATTACCAATCCTTGTTCGCAATAAGCAGATCTGTGGTAATAGTTATGCAAGTGAACAGTCTGGCACTTTGGAACATTACTTATCCACGTTCACAGTAGGGGACATTTATCAAATTACAGTGGAGTCCTTTTATTGTATTACTTGTCCAATATAACATAGGTGTACTTTATCCTATTATCTATCCATGTTCACATTAGGCAAATCTGTTGTATTACTTATCCAAGTTAAGCATTTGGGTACTTAGGCTCATTACTTATCCATGTTCACAGTGGAGTACTTTTTCATAATACTTATCAATATTCATAGTGAGTTACTTTTATTGTATTAATTTTTCATGTTCACATTGGTGTGCTTTTATCCTATTATTTATCTATGTTCTCATTGTGGCACATTTATCGTATTACATATTCATATTTGCACTGGGGTACATTAATTGTATTACTTGTCCATGTTCACCATAGGCAGATCTATTGTACTACTTATCCATGTTCACAATGGAGTATTTTATAACTTATCCATGTTTATAATAGTCATATATCTTGTATTACTTATCCAATTTAAACAGTCGAATACATTTGTTCTCATTACGTATCCATGTTCACAGTGGGGTACCATTATCGCATTACGTATCCATGTTTATAATAGGCAGACCTGTTTAAATGTTTATCCATGTTTACATTGGGTTCCTTTTATTGTATTCCTTATCCATGTTCATATTGGAGTACTTTTATCGTATTACTTATCCGTATTCGAAGTGGGATACTATTATCGTATGACTTATGCGTATTCACAGTGGGATACTATTATCGTATTACTTATGCGTATTCACAGTGGGATACTATTATCGTATTACTTATGCGTATTCACAGTTGGATACTAGTATCGTATTACTTATCCATGGTAAACGGTGAGGTGCTTTTACCGTATTACTTTTTCTTGTTTTCAGTAAAGTACTTTTATCGTATTATTGATCCATGTTCACATTAGGACACGTTTATACCATTTCTTATCCTTGTTGACAGTCGTGTACTTTTATCGTATTTCTTATCCATGTTCACAATAGACAGATCTATTTTATTACTTATCCAGTCGGGTACTTTGACTCATTACTTGTCCTTGTTGACAGTCGTGTACTTTTATTGTATTGCTTATCCACGTTCACAACAGGCAGATCAATATTCACAATCGGTTACTTTTTTCGTATTCCTTATCCATGTTCACATTGGGGTACTTTTATCGTATTCCTTATCCATGTTCACATTGGGGTACTTTTATCGCATTATTTATCCATGTTTACCGTGGGGAATTGTTATGGTATTATTTATCCATGTTTACATTGGGGTACTTTTATCCTATTAATTTTCCATGTTCACAGTGGGGTACATTTATCGTATTACTCCGTGTTCACAAAAGGCAGATCAGTTGTATTACTACTTATCCATGTTCACAGTGGGTTACTTTTATCGTATTACTTATCCATGTTCACAGTGGGTTACTTTTATCGTATTACTTATCCATGTTCACATTGGGGTACTTTTATCGCATTACTTATCCATGTTCACATAGGGGTACTTTTATCGCATTATTTATCCATGTTTACCGTGGGGAATTGTTATGGTATTATTTATCCATGTTTACATTGGGGTACTTTTATCCTATTAATTTTCCATGTTCACAGTGGGGTACATTTATCGTATTACTTATCCGTGTTCACAAAAGGCAGATCTGTTGTATTACTACTTATCCATGTTCACAGTGGGTTACTTTTATCGTATTACTTATCCATGTTCACAGTGGGTTACTTTTATCCTATTACTTATCCATGTTCACATTGGGGTACTTTTATCGTATTACTTATTCATGTTCACAGTGGGTTACTTTTATCGTATTACTTATCCATATTCACAGTGGGGTACTTTAATCTTATTACTTATCCATGTTCAGAAAAGGCAGATATGTTTTATTACTTATCCATGTTTAGCAGTCGGGTACTTTGGCTTATAGCTTATCCATTTTCACAGTTGATGCATTTGTCTTATTAATATTGCAGTCGGCAAACATGTCCTATGCTTATCCATGAATCTTAACACCGTATTCCGATATATTATGTAATGTTCAGGACGAAATAAAGTTATGATGTTTCTGTTACTATGATTCTTATTTTAAATACCTGACTAGATACGGTTAACATTATATTTGTTTAAATTTATTATTAGTCACTGTAAGCAAGAGTTTACGAGTGTATTTTTATTTTACACATGCATGGTTTCTACAACATTATTGGTTCAAACAATAAGAGCAGATCTGAAATTAAATAAAGCTTTTATTTTCTATACCTCTCATAGTTTAATGCCTAAATGTTGAATTATAAGACTAAATGGCGCCAGGAAACGCGCGGTATGTTTTATGAAAGGAACAAATGAACGTAAATATCATTATTGTGCTGCAATTTTTAAAATCTGTATGGGACTCGCAAGATAGCAATAAGAAATTTACTTGATAGTTTCCTTGTTAAACATGATGGTGATTCTCATCAGTTACCTCATTTCTAACTAGGCATATAAGCACCTTTGATCCACTAATGGAAGGATTTAATTCATTATTAGGTCCTTCGCCTTCTATGAATATAGTACACCATCATTTGTGGGGATTGAAATGCCTAATTTAACTGCATATTAATGAGTTTAATCCCGTCTTAATAACAGGAAACTACTACATAAAAATATTTTATTTTTTAAATAATATAGGAGTCTTATAATGTTATTCTTTAATTTGCTATTTTGATCTGAATAATGGAGGTACACGAAGTCGTTACATTATTTAAATACTCTAAGTATATATTGCTGTCGTTAAATCAGAAAGGAAAGAAAATTGTAATATTTATTTTAACTATATTTGCAAAGATTGTTTTGATCCTTCTCAAGTGAAATTAGCAAAGTGTAATTTCAATTTGCGTTCCCAGCTTCTTTATAAAGAATTACACACATTCTACCGAAACGTGTCTCCGTCTCATTATTAGGCAGCTACTATTCATGGTGGCTGCAAAATATACCAACATCAGTCACTTTATAGTTTGATTACTTAACTTCCATATCAGTATAATTAAAGGATACACAGGCATGCTAGGAATGTGATTAAAATAGATCTCTTCTCCATTCAGAGGTTAGGTACACAGTTTAAGACACAGCCAGTGTAAAGAGACGTGTAATAGTGCAATTAATGCCTTAGAAACATGTCAAGATTTACTTTGCTGCATTGATGCTACCCACCTCTAACATTGATTTGAGTAAACCTTGCATTCATACAAAGATAAACATATTCCATCCGCTACCCACCTCTAACATTGTTGTGAGTAACCCTGGTATTCATGCAAAGATATGTAGAGTCGAATAATGCCTCTTACAACCCTCTCACTCACACACATGTAATCAAAAACGCCTATTGCCTTGTGCCACCCCTGTGTTCGTACAAAGGTAAGCCGAACCTGCGCATGCATTGTGAAACTCTCGCAGAAATATTAAGATTAAGTAATTTGTATTATGAAGCTTGATATGTTATTAGATATCTATGCAATTACTAAATCCGTTTGGAAATTCTAAAATCATCGGTAACTATCTGTTCCGGTCATTAATCGATCATCGCGCTGCTCTTCCACAATCTACGATATTCCCACAATGTGTAAAATTTGGTGTTTATGCACTATAATTACAAATGACGCTTGCAAGATTCTCCAACCTTATCATGAACTTGCTAAGTAAACCTTGTGTGGTACTCTGCCATATGATTACATTTTATATAATGGCATGAATACGGCTGCACGGCCAGCCATAAAAAATTAACTTGAACAAAAAAATTATATACTATTTTCCAGTTTGTTTGACGAAAACTTAATCTGCGTATTTCAGTATATTATCAAGAGTACTGAAACTGCTATGGCCCTGTAGAATGAATGTATTTGATGGCATGACCAAGAAAAGAGTGAATTTGATGGCATAACCTGGAAAAGAGCGTATTTGATGATATGTCTTTCATAATTTGATGGTATGACCTGGATAAGAAGTGTATTTAATGGTATCACTTGGAAAAAAAAGTTTATTTGATTTTATCACGTGGAAAAAAGTGCAATTTGATGGCATCATAAGAAAAAGGAATATATTTGATAGTATGAATATATTTGATAGTATGACCTAGAAAATGAGTGTATTTGATGGCATGACCTGGAAAAGGAGAATATTTGATAGTATGACCTCGGAAATGAGTGATTTTGATAACATGCCCCGGAGAAGGAGTGTATTTGATGGTATGCACATGATAAGGAGTCTATTTGATGGTATGCACCGGATAAGGAGTGTATTTGATGGCATTACCCATATAAAAAGTGTATTTGATGGTTTGACCATGGATGAGGAATGTATTTGATGGTATGACGTTGATAAGGAGTGTAAGTAGATATCGGGGCTGTGCAGGGACTATGGAAATCCCAGTTAAAAAGTTCGTAGGACTGTATAAGATCGTGATTTATAGAGACAAAAGCATACCCTGGGGCTGTATAGGGACACGATTCACATTAGGATTGTATAGCAACAATAGGAATGGAACAGGTCGGGTGACTTCACGGTACTAGCAACAATATTGCAAGTGACTGACTTGAATAAGCAGAACTACCCTAGGTAGGAACACATACAATAGAGACATAGACAGAGACATACACAACTCAACCATAGATTGATGAACGTCAATTATAATCAACTAAAACATTTTAGGCAAGAAAGAATAAATATCTTTTCGAGGCATATGAAGTCGCCTTGAAAAAGACCTTAGAGTTTCTTCTTCTTCATCTATTTTCACTTCCTCCACCAGTTCTTCTTTTCATCCTCTAGAATCCAGTCAGGATGTGCCATTGCTCAAAATGCTTCTTGTACCTTTATCCAGTTTTTTTCCAATCTCAGATTTCTCTCACTTCTTTTGTTTTCCGTCTCCTTTTTCTCTTTTGCTCATGTCTCTTTAATCTTGTTCACTTCTTATTCTGATATTTTTTCATCTTTACTTCGGCTTTCTTTAACTGAATTAAGCCCCATTTGAAAAAAGGCCACTCCGTCAAATTGAATATATCTTCCAAGAAGCACCTCACTTGGATAACAACATCAAAGGCCTGCTTTAAGGTACCCACTCTCACATATATAGGATGACTGAAGCCTCTTAATTTTTCTACTTGCTTTTATGCCATGCTGGTGACTTCACTTGTCACAAAGTCTTTTGTAACTGGATATCTCCATTCTTTTTCAAGTTGTTCCACCACCATCCAGTAAAAACTGTCTCTCAAATCGTTGAATAAAACTATGTTGACTAGTCAACACTGGGTAGCCAGACTGAAGACCATTCCGAGTTATAAACGCGAAGCACGGACATGAAGGAAAACATCCCTTACACTCACTTCACATGCTATCTACTATCCACACAAACGAACGCGAACGCACACAGAGACACCATATCTACTATCCACACAAACGAAAAGAGAATAAAAAGACACACCATATATACTATCCACACAAATAGGATTAGAAGTAAAAACATCATATATAATATCAAAACAAACGAGGCGAGAGGGAAAGAAAAAAGACACCATATCTACTATCCCAATAAACGTACGCGAACGCATAAAACG
Organism: Potamilus streckersoni; assembly: GCA_016746295.1. Lineage (NCBI taxonomy): Eukaryota > Metazoa > Mollusca > Bivalvia > Unionida > Unionidae > Potamilus > Potamilus streckersoni. The sequence continues at coordinate 237,625 of JAEAOA010001597.1, read as the reverse complement.
CACACACAATAGTAAAATATTGAGTGTTTGTAGTCACACTAGTCTACCTTCACACAAATTGGCAACTTAAATAGCGTCTTTTTTATAACGATCTGATTTAGCACTGAAAAGGGCTGCTTCTTCAAACTCTATATGGACCTAGATAATGCTGACAACCCCCAGGTCTTGTACCACGCACGCATCTCCAACTCCAATTTTGTTTCAAATTCAGTGTTGTTATTGGAAGAGCAGAGGGGGCTTAAGCTGCTTCACTATTCTAAACTTCCGTCTTTGGGATAGTGAAGGGTTCCCTTCTTCTCTTATTCCACACTCATAGATGATGAAGTTGTGGTGCTGGTAGTGGCTGTGGTACTAGTAGAGGTTGTGGTGCTGGTACTGGTTGTGGTGCTGGTTATCCTGCCTGTTCTGTTCGTGAAGGCGTCCACACGTTAGGCTTGACCTCACACAGAGGTCTATTATTGAGGTGAGGCAGGATCCCTCGCTTCTTTTTCTTATCCTCTTCTTTTTTTTCTTCTCTTCTTCCTCCTTTATCCTGGCTTCTTTGGCTATAGCCTCCATAGCCAGCTCAGCTAAAATGCGTCTGGCATATTTCAGGTGCATTTGGAGTTCTAGAAGTTTGGTATTTCTATTATATGTTCTTTGTTGCTGACTGGTCAACTTTTAGCAGCTAGGCTGACGACTGCTTTGATCTATATTCCTGAAGCACTGACGTAAAGGAAAACATCCCTTTCATCAAAACTTACAATACCTACACTACCATCACATGAAACCCGTGGACATACAATAAACACTCACGTTGACCTTTTCACTTGCAAACACATTTATACACTATCCGACACGACAGATAAACGACGCAATTATAGAAACATCTCTTTTTTAGACACAACAGAGAAACGAAATGATTATAGACACAATTAACATAAATACCTAATTATTTGACACTTGAATTAGTATATAATTTCTGGAGTGTTCGGATAGCCCTGAAAAGGGCAGCTTTTGTTTACTGGTAATGTTGGCAATCTTTTATCGCATAAGATTGTGTCCCCGTCTGGCGACAAGCTTACCTACATAAATCGGCATGCATCTGATGAAAGAGAATGAAAATTCCTTGGTGTCCACACGGCAGTTGACAAAACCTCTGTCTGGTTCCTAATGCTGTATTTGTTGCTGTTCGGTGTTCTGCTTCTGAAATCTGCACTTCTCTGTTCGCTCTTCTAGTTCTTTCTTGATTCCCACTCTAAAGACCTATTCTACTAGATCTTGGACCATTATCAACATCTTAACATGCTCTATCTCTTCAGGTTTCGGCCTTAGGTTTTGCCTGACACGATGCAAATGTACATAACCTTTGTTCAGTTTGGCTGGTATTGTAGGCATATTCATAGGTTGATGAGTCAACAGTGAATAGACAGACTGGAGACCGACACGCTTTATATGATTCAAACTCGATAGGAAACAGCCCTACTTGGTCTTTGTTGGGTCGAAATGCTATGATAATTAATGTTATTGTGATAGATAGATAGATAGATAGATAGATAGATAGATAGATAGATAGATAGATAGATAGATAGATAGATAGATAGATAGGTAGGTAGGTAGGTAGGTAGGTAGGTAGATAGATAGATAGATAGATAGATAGATAGATAGATAGATAGGTAGGTAGGTAGGTAGGTAGGTAGGTAGGTAGATAGATAGATAGATAGATAGATAGATAGATAGATAGATAGGTAGGTAGGTAGGTAGATAGGTAGGTAGGTAGGTAGGTAGGTAGATAGATAGATAGATAGATAGATAGATAGATAGATAGATAGATAGATAGATAGATAGGTAGGTAGATAGGTAGGTAGGTAGGTAGGTAGATAGATATATAGATAGGTAGGTAGGTAGGTAGGTAGGTAGGTAGGTAGGTAGGTAGATAGATAGATAGATAGATAGATAGGTAGATAGATAGATAGATAGATAGATAGATAGATAGATAGATAGATAGATAGATAGATAGGTAGATAGATAGGTAGGTAGGTAGGTAGGTAGATAGATAGATAGATAGATAGATAGATAGATAGATAGATAGATAGATAGATAGATAGATAGATAGATAGATAGAGAAAGGTCAAAGAGCATATATTCACAGTGCTTTTTCGAAAACAAGCGACAGACACATCTTTTACAAAGAACTTGTTTTTATTCAAACAAATAACTAACATCTAACAATTGACAATAACATGAAACAAATCTCTTTTAGACTAGGTTGACAACGTTGTGAAGTTAAGTTAAATTTCCACTGATGGAAGACATGAGGTCATTGAAGTCCACTACGTTTAATAGCTGAAAACAAAAAGATAGCCGCAATGGTCACAAAACAATCGATTTATTTTCTCATCGTTTCGAGAACAGCTACGATCAAAATAAGACACTAAATCTTATAAAGAATATCAAAGACTGCTTTGATGAAGAAAATATACGCAATATTGTCTACACACCATGGAATCTGTGCCTTGTAATTTTACATTATTGAATTGTGTTGTCTAGATATTTCTTCTTATAAAGTCAATGATGTCGTCTTGCAGAGGGGGCAATCCATACCAATGAAAATACTCCACACAATCATCTTCGGAACTTGACGGCTACTTAGTGGGTTCCTGGGAGATGACTGCTATCCATGCTTATGACAATATCTTGATGCTCTTGAGGTTTGCAATGAGGCAGTTCATATTTAGCACAAACGACAAGATTCCGAGAAGGATTGTACTAACTATTTTTAAAACGTAATAAAGTTGCCAGGTATCCATTTTTTCACAGGTAGTGATAAATCATCAATTCAATTTTGACTTTATGCTGCAAAATCTGTCAAGTAACCGTTTATTTGTTTCGTCTCCGTACTCTTGGGCAATACATTTTGAATCCGATAGCTTTCCAAAGCAAACAATGGAGGGTACTAATAATCACGCAAAACTTTATACCACTCAAGTAACACTGCTTTTTCCAAGACAAGACTCCAAACTTCGTCCATATACTCGTCCAATGTTTCTTTCTGACTCATGATAAGGCATTGATTGTGCTGTATTTGACTGGAATGATCGTTGTCATATCCATAGCAACCATTCTCGACCAATTATGCAACTGTATCCGACAGTTCTTTAGCAAAATAGGACACTAAATGTTGTTCTTGTTTTGACCATTTGGACGTGACTACTATTCCTCCTCGTCTTTCTCGTGGAGTTCTGCTTCCACTGTATTTTCCCATTCCATTTCCAAATAGTCTTTACCTTTCAAGGAGGAGAAAGAGGCTTCCATAGTTTCTGATAGTCTGTTGATATTGATGGTATTATCGAATTCAGCATGCAGAATGAGGTTAGCCGTGTCGGCAAATGCTTCTGTAAACTGAAATTCCACACGCAATTGCCCAGAATTTATAGGTTGAAAATGTTCCTCGTCGCTGCCTTGGTCTAGAGTGAAATCAAAAACCCACAAAGTGTAACCTTCTGCATAATCTTCGTACAAAATGCCCTGGCTGGCGTTGGTTCCTATCTGTCCAATAGCTTTGTATTGGGACATGTACCATCTCAAGTAATTCTTCTGGGAAAAGTTAGGTACAAAGGGTTTGGTACACAAGGCATTACCATTGCGACTTAATTCGGTCTTGGACAATCTATAGTGCTTCAACTGGAAAGGATTTGTATTGACGGCTCCTTTAAGGGCTGCAATGCTCACGATGCCAACGATTAAACGTGTGAGTAACTGTCTTTGGAATAGATGATCTGAGATCTCAGATCGGTGTCATATTGTAATAGTGAAAGTTTTCACATATGCGCGTCATATCGGATAATTGGCTGGCGTTCTATTCAACGTAGAGTCTGGCTTCTTAAATGATGGCTTTGTATTCTTTGGCTTCAGCCATTAAATGGATATCCACGCTGTTCAGCAAATACTTCTCTTGCAACTAAATGTGCAAATGCAAACGATCCTTCATTTATAAACTATCTTCTTGCAGGAGTTTCTTTCGACGGTTGTTAAACCCACAATGTGAGGATCGTCATCTGCTGTCAGGGCTGTCTCATTAAACTTGTACTCACCTGCTGTGTCAGTTTTTCAAACCAAATAAGCATCCAGATGAGTGATCTTGGCCTCTATTCCGTACGTCAGGTACGCTTGGTAAGGGTAAGCATATGTGCTACTGCTGACCAGTTTGTTATTCAAGTATAAAACCACTTCACTGAAAGAATGCATGAAATTGTTGACAGGAGCTACTCTATCATCGGATCCCGGAATTTGTTGCTCGTTTTGATCATTTTCAGTTTCAGATACAAGTAACAGATGTTTCGTGTATTTGGTTTTGTCTTGATCTCATCTGGAAGACGTGTGAAGGTTCTTTCAATTGCTACGTCTAAGGTAAACACATCGTTGTGCCATTTTTCTCCACGAGCAATTTATCATCACCTTGGTAAACGATTGACTTTCTTCGTTTAAATCTAAGTGGTCTAATGTGATGCATTCCTGCTCTCAGTAGTTATCATTCAAGTTCAATTGATTTTCGGGAGTGTGGCAGCAGGAAGGACAGCCACTGGCTCCTTATTTCAGTTTTAAAAAGAAATTTACGTAGTCGCCCTTGTGATATTTGTTTTGTCTTGTGAAAGTAATAAATTTCATACACTTCTAACAGTTGATATCACAATACCAGAGCTTTGAACAGTTCCAGGATGATCCACGCTCCCGTTAAGGCACCTTTATATTTGTGTGCTGACAAGATCGTCATGGTTGCACCTTCCAACACAAGAAAAGCACAAGGGAAACATCTGTTTTCCTTAGCAAGGTGAGTTGAAACTGGATGGTACAAATACATAAAAAGTAAAACTTTGCTTTTGATTAATCCTTCGTACTGTTTAAACTTGTCCTGGTCGATGTGTTTGAAAAGCAATTGCGGGTTCACTGTGAGAACGTGATAATATTTCCACACGTAAGGATACAGCGACCATGAGTTCAAGTATTTGGTTTCTTGTCCTTTCTCCTCGTCGACATGGTATAGCAAACATGTGGCATTCGTCCGTCCTCTGTACAAGATATCACGAGGGTTCAGAGGGTCCATCAGCTTGTAACTTTTCACGATGAGTTTAAATTTAGGATCTGTTTTCGAACGATGATCGTACTCGATTTCCCACATTTCCAACACTCGGTATCCTTGCTGTTCTGACATCAATCGTCGATAGCACGTAGAACAAGTCTTCCATGGTCCGTTGTAAAAATTGATTCCTAGTGTCACGTTGAGGATAATAGATGAAACATCCGTGAAATAAGAACCCTTTAAACTCGTACACTATCTAGGTGTTTTCTCATTCTCAGCCATCCACCGAATACCTTCTGGTAGTCTTTTCAACTCCTCCATTTCGATATGGTGGATCCATTTGCCTTTCTTGTCGCACAAGAAATGTAGCCAGCATAATGCTTTGACCGATTATTGACGTTTGACAAAGTTTATCGCTTGAGGACTTATGACAGCCAGTACGTTGTAGTTCTTGAATCGTCGACGATTTTCTAAGGAACACGTTTTGGCAATGGTGCAGGTTCCTTTCAAAGGAAATATCCTCCGGTGCTACTTGAACAATTCTAGAAATTTTCCCCAGCAGCGCCGTAAAATATCCACGTCGAAACGACAGCATTTCAACATTTCTTCCTGAGAGTCGAAAAGGTCCATGGCATCGGTCTGGTACAAAGCGTAGAAAGCTTCTCTTTGATCGGTACGCATGTCAGTGTCGTAGTAGTGAGCCTCAGGCAAATGGGGTGGAATGGCGTGTTGATTGGCTTCGGTATTGAAAATGTGCGAGAAAAATCCTTGGCCATTTCTCTCATTCCAAACTTTTTTTTGGCATTTGTTTCAAATCCATAGCCAAGTAACTTATCGAATCTTTAAACTGCACTTGACATACTTGCATGGAAATGATTTTGACTCCGTTAAAATGACTTTAGGACGTTCGGTATTTTGTTCCTTATAGTATCTGAGAGGAACTTGCCCATCGTATTCAGAAAAATTGTGAGCCATCACCGTGGCATAGCGATGACAATCTCTGTAACGTTCGATGTCCTCTTAAGTCCACGTCTCTCCGATGTGGTCTAAGATCCATTGGGCAAAATCGGCCAGGGTGCTTTTGTCCCCTAAAGATTTTTTCACGTCCCCCATAAATCCTGCTACAGTGAGGACAATGACTGCTGATAGGTTCTTGGATGCATCTCTTGCACGCTTGGTGAGCCACGCAGAAACAGAAATGTGAAGACCAGCTTCGTGCAGGCATTCAAAATAAAAAAGATTAAATTGCCTTTCTTCTGGTTATACTCTTGTTCATGTTTGGATTGTTATTTATGAATGTAGCTTTATTTTTCCAAGTAGACGATTCTGTGACAAATGTGACATCGCTTTTTTCCTGAACATACTCGCACTTTGACAATATTGGTACATATGCCTTTTTCATAAGTAGGGTACAATCTCAGGAGTTCACAAGCACTTTTCTGCTATGAACCTTGCGTTTCATATGTTGTTCTTAACAGGTTGGACTGGCAAAGGTACTTTGATAAACTGGGTAATGCACTCATTCTTGGTCTTCGTTCAGACAGGGTTTAAAAACCAAACATCCTCACATTTCGATACGCAATGCTTGAGTTGTTCTCGATTATTATATCCACGGTCACGTATCTCACAATAAAACCGTATCACTTCAATCAGGTGATACTGGTGATGGTATTGAGATTTCCATCGAGATGATAAATGTGAATGTATTTTCCGTCTTTGAAATGTTTGCCTCGAAAGAACAGAGGTCCACGCACTTCTAGGTGTGTATTGTCAATGTAGCGCAGAGCCAAGACATCTTGTAATTTCTGCATTTCAGGAATAGCACAAGAGATATCTTGATATCCCAGTTATGCTGTAACAGGTGTTCTGCATATCTTCATTGCTTGGCTCAGTTAGATTTTTGAATGTTGTCCCAATCTATTTTTCATTCTGCCGTGTCGTTTTTATCTCATACGTTCATCCCATCACCATGGCATGGGCTAAACTCAGCTTGTCTTAACAGTTGTTAATCTGAACGATGCTGCGCTTGAAGCTACGAACGTTGTCCACCACTAACTCCTTTTTGCGTCCCATCCTTGGGGAAGAGACACGTGAATTGTGAATAGTGTCACTTTTTCGTCGGTGATGTGAAACTTGTTGAATTTCTTTAGGTGTTGAATGTTTCGATGAGTTTCGAAGGTGTCAATTCTGATAGACTGCTAACTCTTTCCAAGCCTGGGACTTTAAACTTTCTTGATGAATACAAAGTCTCAAACGGTCTTCTTGTTTGGCTTCACATTGCTGTTTCAGTGTTGTTAACAAAATCCCATACATCGGTGATGACCCCCCTCTGCTTTCTGCAACTGTATGTCTGACTTGAAATCTTCAAACTTCACCGCGTACGTGTTTTTTGTTCTAGAGTTTCTAGAGGAGCGTTCGTCCGTTTCTCGGATGTGGTAGTACTTTTCAGAGTTTTTGGTGATGGGGGAATTTGGATTGGTTTAGAATGTCTCGGTTTAGATTCTGGTTAACTCATATCATTTCATAGTTGCTGGCCTGAATTTGAGTCAAGATGTCAGCAACAGTCTAAATGAAACGTATTTGCCACTTACTTTCTTCTTCTTTCTACACGAAATGATGCCATCGTTTCATCTTGATTGCAAAATGTCAAATGACTACATTTGAAACGCCATGGACACTTTTATATTCATGCCATGACCAGTGCATATATAAATGGCAAGTGCCTTCCCTTCTAGTATTGATTTCACTCTCATACTTGCCAGAAATATGGAGGAACCCACCCAAATCGAACGTATGATTAGAGGATTGCGAGGTGTCATAAGAAGGTTTTCTTCAGACAAGCCTACGGACTACTCACCCTCCTTTTGAGATAAAAGTCAATGTACTTGCTATGTCATAATGTCCTCACCGTTAAAAAAGCATCAACAGAGTCAAAAAAGACAAAAGTCAAGATACATGTTATCATTGTCAAGAAAGAGGACATTGATCTTCAGACTACCGTAAGAAATACAACAGAAGGAGAAAGAAGAAAAAGAGGTACTCTCGACAAATGAAGAAGCCCGACACCTTCAAAATGAAAAGAAAAGGAGAAGATAGAAACGTGAGGAAGAGGAAGAGGTAAAATCTGTAAAAGTGAAGAAAATCAGGGTGTGAATTTGTCCCTATAAATCACGTCCTTATACAGCCTCACGACCTTTTTGACTAGGGTTTCCATAGTCCCTATACAGCCCCACTATGCTACTTAATGTATATGTTGGTATGACGTGAATCAGGAGTATATTTGATGGTATGAACCTGTATAAGGAGTGTCTTTGAAGATATGACGCTTGATAGGGAAATGGAAATGATGGCATTTTATTGCTTGTTCTCTAAGTAAATATTTCTTTTCAAGAATATGTTATAATCTAATTCACTCTTGGAAGTTAGTAAAAGGCGAATATTAAATAATTTCGGTTACAAAGAGACAATAATGGTGAACGACCAGTTCTTGCCTTATCGATGCATTGCCGGGGTTTAGCAAAGGCTGAGGAGGAGCACAAGAAAATAAAACTACTGCCAAAATTTGACTGGCTAATATAAAATATATTTTTAATTGAGAACAAACATAGCATAGCTGACCTCTTGAGACTTCCGTATAAATAATAGTTCAATGTTTTTCTTGTTCTGAGTAGGCCACATTAATAAGATAAAAACGTTACTATGCAAATTTTCATTTTCTTTGCTTGCAGTCAACTTTGACTAAGAAGTCAAAATATCAACATTACTTCATTGAAAACGTAACGTATTTAAATTACCAGTCACAAATCATGTTCTTATCTTTTAAAAATAGTATCTTTCATCAATGGTATTTACCTTATAATTGTAAATTTAAATCTATGTGTTTTGCAGATTGATGATCCGCTAGGTAGATTCACAACCTTGAATATAGGTAACTATTCCTCCCAAATTTACAATTGAAATGAAAACAAAAATGACTTTTATATTGTCCTTAACCTATGTTGTTTCACAGATAAAGATGTTAAATGCAAAAAGATAAAGTCCTTAGTAAGATACAAAAATGTCTAATTGCACTTCATTTTATTAGTGGGAGAATGATCTTCATCGATTTACTAAATGTACTGTTTCTGTTATACTTCATTCTGGGACATAATATCCAATGCGCTAACACTAAAAATTATATCATCGCCCTCTTTTAAGTCAATCACGTCTACGATGCCCAGGCGTACTTACACCATACACTTTAAGTATCATCGAAACCCAATATAACAGAAAATGCAGATAATCATTCTTTGTTAAGCACATTAATTTGTTTTAAGAATCGGATTGAAGTTACGAAATTTTAAAACGAATTATTTTAAAACGTTATTTTGGATAAAAGGCAGGGTAAGTTTTGTTTCGTTTGCTATTTTTAAAGCACAGTTATATTTGGAAATTTACATTGCACAGAGTTAAGCAAAGTAAAGTGTCTTTCCCAAGGATATACCAGTGGAGGCCATCTAGGCTGATCTCATTGTTGTAAACTAATCAACACCTTCCTGTATCTTAGCCGCTGCCACCGCGGTTATACAAAATTAAGATAATACAGATAAGCAATAACTAAACCAAGCTACATGGTGCTTTGGACAACTTCAGAACATCAGTGAACCTCTGATCTTAAAAAGCATCTCTGGTCGTGGTGATACTTAAACGATCTGGCCATTGTAAGAAAAAAAATAAACTCATTAAGAGGGAAAGAACTTAAATATATTTGCATGAACAGTGGAACTGCAACCCTGCAAAACATGTATGTCACATACATACATCTTGATGTGACATGGTCTGATAAAAATAATAAGAATTGCTAACATTATGTGTCCAAATGCATTGCTGAAGACTAATTAGGCATTGGCTCTATGCCTGACTCAATCAACAAGGCTGAAGGTGATAATTATGTATTCTTCGACTCCAATCTCATAGGGCATAATGTCGTATACAAATATCACTGGACTATCAATGGACCGCTAAGTTATTTTCAGTCATTATTGCATGTGTACAAGCATGTAATTTCCAGTCCTCATAACCTTTCGTAGCCTCTTATGTTGTATGTGTATTAAGACAAAATAGCTCGATAGACAGATTTTGTTGGGGAGTATTAATTGATTTTTCCTCATTCTCTTGAGGAAAGGATTAAATATATGAGTGTTAATTTTAATATTGTATTTGCTGCAGGAATTCCAGTGATAGATGCAGAGGTGATCTAAATGATGGCCAGATCTATATATACAACACAGTTTGACAAATCAAAGATGTATGGATGTATGTGAATGTGAATGTATGTATGTGAACTCTATTATATTTTGACTTTTCTATTTTACGACAATATTTCGTAAAAAAATGATGAATGGAACTCTCAAAATGGCCATTGCAAAAAATCCGAATAACACAAACAGATTATTTGATTTTAAAGACGTCTGATGTCATCTTTCAGCAACGTATCTAAAAACCAGACAGAGATTTTGAAAACCAAGCATGCAGGACGATGAAACTGAAATAGATGACATTCTTTAGAGCAACCCAATTTATGAAAACGTGCGTTATTAAGAAAGTTGAAAGTATTTATTAAAACTGTAATGGGCTTCATAATATGTTGCTTTAATTGGTCACACACTTTACGACCTTGTCTCTTAGTTTTACGTTTGTAATGAACTTCATTGGAGTTTGAATTTGGCAGAAAGACGTTTTTGAAATATTGATTATTTGTTATCCTTTATTTGAAAAGCCTAATGATTGAGTGAAGAGTGCGCATGGCTATTCGTGTGGCCATTCTTTGAAACAAGTAATATTAAGTATTCGGGGAAACTGAAAAGTTCTGAATATATTGTTCTGTTTCTTTAAAGCTGTCAAAATTTAATTCTGATCTAGGGACAAAATAGCGTTCTATACAATTGCCCTCAGCTACTTGTAAAGAATATTTGACATTTACAGACATGTATGCGACGTAACACAGGTAAAATGACAGTTACTTAAAAATGTCTGAGAACGAAAACCAGTTTGACTTCTGTGAAATGTACATCTGCAGCATCATAGCGCTCTAAGATACACTCTAACTGATATCAAGGCCAAATTCAGTAAAGTTTTCGGATGCATTTTCTGTGATATCCACAGTTTTCAAGTGGTTTCTTCGTTTCTTCATGGCTATTAATCCATGGAAGATGAATAAAGTTCTGGAAAACCGATATCTGCGATTTGTGACCATGAAGACGATGTTTTGATGTTAACGCTAGATAGCAGGGCAAGACAAACACACACACACATAGATAAACATTTTTATTATATTTTATAATGTTTAAATTTGCATATGTAAAAATAAATAATATATTATACATTGACGAATGTTCAATATTTCATCAGAATTCAAATTACGCTAAATATTTATGGTGTGCATACAACATATAATCATAAAATAAATATTTTATAAACTTTTTATCATTATAAATTGAAAACGAATTTTAAAATAGTTGCTTGTGATCAAACATATAACATTTCATGTTGCACTTTTAGTGTCACAAAGCAGTATTGCTATTGAAATAAGTAATTTAATTAATAAAAGAACAGTGCCAATATCTAGGTCCATTACATTTAGTTGATGATTCCTTTATCTAGGATGTCTTTTATAGTTTGGAAATAATTAAATATTCAAGATTTTTATCCCTTTAAAAGGAAGTGTTGGTTTGCTTTCGTATAGCGATTTAACACTTGTATTACATGGTAATTTTAATAAATCCAAATATTTATTGATAATATAACCTATATTAGGCACACCTGGTTTATATTCTGTAACAAATGAAATGCTATCTACATTTCTATTTTTGACTTACATTGTTCAGATTCAAGTTGTGGAAGAGAATATACATTTTGGAAAACATTATTAATGATGTCAATAAGATAATTTCTATTTAAACTATGCTAACCTATCCCTGTCAAACATGACTGAAAAACACATTCTATGTATTGGTGTTTTTTTATAATACATACATAATTTATATATATATATATATATATATATATATATATATATATATATTTATATATGTATATATATATATATATATATATATATAGATGCAATAAACTGACGACGAACAGTACGAAACTAGTAACTAACTAGCCTAAGCGCTTTCGACTCCCAATGAGTCTTTTTCAAAGGCAAATACAAAACATAGTTACGACAAACAAATAAACACAAAAACGTTGCGTTTGTAAACCTCTACATTTCTATCTTCACATGTGCTAAAACTATAAATACAACCAGCTTGTATAGACTAGTTGCGGAAACTGAAAACGTTGTATAATTCCCTAAAAGTCTACAAGCCAAAGCGACATCTATTTTTACTTTGTGTACATATGTAACGCAGATTATATCCCGGATATTTGGTTCTATACCGGTTATTCTTATAGTAAAAAATTATAGTAAAAATTTCAATTTTTACTATAAGAATAACCGGTATAGAACCAAATATCCGGGATATAATCTGCGTTACATATGTACACAAAGTAAAAATAGATGTCGCTTTGGCTTGTAGACTTTTAGGGAATTATACAACGTTTTCAGTTTCCGCAACTAGTCTATACAAGCTGGTTGTATTTATAGTTTTAGCACATGTGAAGATAGAAATGTAGAGGTTTACAAACGCAACGTTTTTGTGTTTATTTGTTTGTCGTAACTATGTTTTGTATTTGCCTTTGAAAAAGACTCATTGGGAGTCGAAAGCGCTTAGGCTAGTTAGTTACTAGTTTCGTACTGTTCGTCGTCAGTTTATTGCATCTATTTTAATTAATCCCTGACAGACTTGATCCCTTGGTGGATCCAGTACGCTTGAGAGGGTTGTTATTCGCCATATGATTTGTATTCTTTATATATATATATATATATATATATATATATATATATATATATATATATATATATATATATATATATATATATATATATATGCATGAGCTAATAGTATTATATTAAAGATTTTTTAAGCCCAGGACGGTCTTTGCCAGATGCAAAACATTCATCTAGTGTCATTGGAATTTGTACGCTTTGAAAGTGATTCCACATGTTGTGAAAACACTATGTAACAACCGGTTCCCAAGGTGCCCATCAGCTTCATTATAACGCTTGGTAACTATGGTGTTTAGTCCGCTTTACAACTTCGCTCTTGGTATTCTTTGCATATATAATGACCGAGTCCTATTTTTGAAGACTCATACTCATCAGATGTACAGGTTTATCAACCTAAGAAGCATCACATGTTTTCAAATAATGTGTTTGGATTATATGAGTGAAACGATAGTTTAATCTGAAACTGAGAGAACAAAATGTTTTTGCTTTAACATATTAACAAAAACTATAAAATAGCATCATTTTTGCGGATTGGGTTAAACGTAACACTGTTACATAAATTATCGGTAAGCTCTGAATATACTGATATGAAAATAAAGTAGTGCATACGTAGTATTGTAAGGAAAAAGTGACCAAAACTATCACGACTAGTATGAGCGACATTGAATATATAGTAAATAAAACACTCAACTTCACTATATATATATATATATATATATATATATATATATATATATATATATATATATATATATATATATATATACATATATATATATATATATATATATATATATATATATATATATATATATATATATATATATATATATAAGTGCAATGGAATGAGACTCACAATTATTAGGAAATTGATTATTTTTACTTCTTTGCTGTGTTTTCCATTTAAACAGCTTGAGTTTATAAATCTGAATTGGTCGCAGGAAATCGACTTCATATGAATGCAAATCATCTGAAACGTAACAATCATCCATACATTAAGGTGAAAGAATATTCCTACAATAAAATGCTTCACCAAGTATTTTTTTCACAGAAGTAATTAGTGATAAAGGCATGTAACAAGATACGGATTTTATAGGCGAAAGGGCAGGCAAAATGGCTCATTGGCTCATGACGAAATCGTTCAATGGCAATAGATATGGCGGATTTGAATTCTAATATGAAACAAAACCATTGAGAATTCAATTGAACATTATTAAGATCTTCTATCTTACAAATATTAAACTATATCTTCTTATGGACTTAATAGGCAAGACTTAATCACAGGCTGCAATAGATAATATAGATATTCTCTATAACGATATGATCCTACTAATGTCTAATTTCTTTTTGCAACTTGTAAAGGCTAATAATTTTCATTAACGTGTCTCGATTAACAGTTCATAAAAAGGGTCATTAAAGGCTCTTTTATAAGGTCGTGTCATTAAAGACTCTTTTATGATGCCATGTCTCCATAATAATATATTATCGCGGGGTATTAATAACGTGCTACAGCAGCAACAAAATTATTAGACATTACATTAACTAAATTTATTTTGGCATTTAATCGTGTAACTTTCTAAATTTCTACCAAATGATACGGTTAGCATTAGACGAAATAATAAACCAAACATCAATGTAATGATTCGTACTATAGTTATGTAAATCAGAACCTTAATCACAGTGCCAATTAAGAAAATATACACTATTTTAGTTCAGTATCTGATATGAAATGGGTTCACCTATTCCACTACGTTATTATTTTTGTCAAAAATAATATATCTCCTGCAAAGATTGTTATGGAATGACTACAAGATCACGGATAATATCCCTTAATGTTCACGCAACATTTGAATAAAAGATGTCAATAATACTTGACTTTAACATATAAGCGGTTGTACTTAATTGCTTGAAAACAAAACACTAAAATGCTTCAGCCCACACCCCGATAACAATAGATGAAGATGAAAACTCCTGGTAATTATAAGGATGGAAGATTCACCATCGCATTCCTTAAGACGCAAAATATGGAAAAGCAGTTTATTGCATTGCCCCAATTTACAAAGGCACCGCATAAAATCGATTTATACTGCTCCCCTGTGTTTAAAAGCGTCGCAGGTTTTGCGAATGATCGATTTTTTAGTTTATATTCATGAGATCATATCCTAGATATCAAGGAAGATGAAGAGTATTTGTTATATTTTTGCATTCTACTTTCCGCTTATTTACTCCAAGATAATACAGTCATAGAAAATGAGTGTAAACCTCAGCGTGTAAACCTCAGCAGAAGTCGGACATCTCAACGCACTGGACCTGCAATTCATTATGGTAATTTTCCAGGACTTCATTTGATTGTATAGTGCTAATTTTCCAATACGTTACTGGATGGGCATAATAATACTTTTCTATATCCTTATTGGACTGTCGTAGGTGACCAACCTCCAGAACATAGATATAATGTAGTCTAATAAGTTGTAAGAAGGCTTTACAACTTCCTGTCTAAGCAGAGAGAAGCCCTAGGCACGATGTGAAGAAGCAGGATATGAACTGTTTAGTTATACACCAGTAACGTTATGATGTTGAGATGGATTTTGTATCCAGAAACTCAAAATTTTCGTCCTAAGCTTGAGCTTTTTTAATATTGATTTTATGGCTTGGTTGGAAACAATCACTTGTTTACACAGAATATTCAGCAAACATGAGATTAAACTACGTTTATAGAATCTGGAACTTTCTTAACGGAGTTATATGCCTTATATCTGAGTAAATTTTGAGGACTTCATCAAATTTGAAGAATTATATGAACATTTCTATCTTCAAAAACGAAAACGTTTCCATGGTCTAAATTTTAAAATAAAAGGTTCTTTGAGATCTTTCCTATTCTCTCAACCACTAACAAGCATAGTTGTATTTTTAAAGTACTGCCTACCACTAGCAAGAGAGTTCAGCCACTAGCACGAATATTGGTATTGTCTGTAGTTTGATTTACCACCTTCAAGATTATTTGTATCGTCTCTGGTACCATATACCACTAGAAAGAATATTAACATTTTTTAAGTATCATCTTCTACACCATGAATATTAGGATTGTCTGTAGTATAATGTATCACTAGTAAGAATATTAGTATCTTTCAAGCATCATCTTCCACTAACATGATTTGTTAAAATTATTATCTACTACTTGCAAAACTATTTGCATGTCCGAAGTCTCATCTACCTCAAACGATAATATCAGTATGTCCGAAATCTCATCTACATCAAGCAATAATCGCCTGAATTATTATCTGCTATTAGCACTAATGACGGCCATTATATTTAGTGGATAAAGAACACATGTAAAACCTTGTGAATAACCAGCAACCCATGGAAAGCCCTTGGAAAAAGGCTTCCTCGTATACCCACGCTGGTTGTACCAAAACCCGAACTCACGCTCACAGAGATGATATATATCAGATACCTACAATTCGAGAACCTATATCCACTCTGGCATCCGGGAAACCACTTTGTATTGACTTAAACATATGCTTTGCATATACGGCGTATTCATGATCTATAAATACTATGTCGTCTTGTTTCGCACGGACTTTGCCATTGTTTTACAATCTGGATATTCAATGAAATATATCTGAGACCTATGGTTTAGAGAGAAATTTTCTTTTCACACAGTGGTACTGAAGTGTACCAGCAATGTTCACAGTATGTGAATAAGTTCGATCCCTGTGTGGATCTATTATTATCATAAATTGACTAGTTGATTAGAAATGACCAAACTGCTGGTCATTTCTAATCAACTAGTCAATTGTATGATCTAAAACAGATAATAAATGCAAGTTCTGTGCATTTGTAACTTATGTGTCATTAAAATATTATTTCTTACGACCAAAGGCATGAAGTAAAATTTAAAATTATCAATTGTTCCAGATTTCTTAATTACAGTTAACTAACATAGCTAAGTCTGACCATTGTCCCATGCGCTTGCTCTGCTGGATTATAATACTAAGTAAAATATCCTTCTGTAAATAGTATCTACCTTCTAATGCTATAACTGTACAGAGAATTTGCAAACGTCAGACTTTTCAAAATTCCCCTAAAAAACTACGACTACCCGACTACGACTATAAGCTTGATAATAAAATGGTTGAATATTATGAACTTCTTATGGTGTAGTTTCACACCCGGACCTCTATTTATTTAACTGTGATTGCATGTACAGTAACGCTTTTAAGTAATTTAGGCCCTATTGTACTATATTGGTGTAGAGAAATTTCCATTTCCTCCACATGTGACACATCTGAATAAGTCGAAACTCTGCCAGGTTTAAAGGCAGATAATGCCAAAATATTTACATTTGGTCAGGCAGTGTTACTGTATTTCAAGACTGAAGCTTTACTGATATATTTGTCATGTCAGACAAAGTTGCCAGCAGATATTTCCTGTGTAAAATTAATTTTCATATGAAAAAGGTTGATAACTTCTATATGAAATTATTATTTCAAGAGTCTTATGCAATTCTCACCCATTTTCACACTCTGCATTGTGTTGTAATCTATTTATCAAGCAGAGACTGTCGGACTCTAGTGGGAATAATGGACCTAAACATGCACCAGTTTGTTTATTGAACTATCTTTCTCTTTATGACACCTCTGTATAGCTCTGACGAATGGGGATTTTACCACAATGTATCACTGATAGCAAGAAATTTGGTGGAAATTTAGGTAGTTTGAATTCTTTAAAGTACAAGTCGCTGGCAGTTCTCTTGCGGAGAGTAATTGCATATTTAAATAAATATCTACTGGCATCAATCGGACATGTGATATCACTGTCAGAATACATTTCCACGGTTTACCATTGAGGTTCAGTCTGATTACTAAACCCACGGATGAAACAATGAGAACTATATATTGAGGTGTGCCCTGCTGCAGGTACCTGATATTTTCGGAATGATATAATTAGTGTTAGTAATGCAGCTGTAAATAGTATTATTATTCCAGTAAAGGGCAACGCCCACTTTGTTTTGGCTGATTTCCTGTTGTCTTCGGATTTTTGCCTGTGACGGTATCACCACCTCCTCCTGCACCTCCTTCTACATTATTGCCATTGATGGATGATTTATGAAAGAGGTAAGAGAAAAATTTGAGTATTTTTGTAGCGTTCGAAAATAGCATAAGAAACATTTATTCCATAAAAGCACGAAGAGGAAAAAGAAACTAAAAAGAAGAAAACGAGGGAAACTTTGAAATGTGAAGGACATAAAGGGAGTGAAAACAATTCAATCTTTGAAGTGCCTTCTCACAAGCAGCTGGGGTATAAACTCGTCGGGTTTTGGCTCCTGTTTCCTACTAGACGATCAATTAGGAACTAGGTGTATACGGATATTAACTGGTAGTAAAAAGCCGAATTGCCGTACACCACTTAATCCATGATCGGATCGAACCAGTCGTGTCATAGTCTTCAGCTAGTAGAGCTTAGATTTAAACACAACATCAATGAAGCTAGAAAGGAATGTGATAATTCAGTCCAGACCCCTTATGCAGTCAAAGGTTTTGGCCTTATTATAGCTTCCAGGTGGATCTTAAAAGTTCCCGCAAAAAGAGCCAGGCTATTTCTAATGTGTGAGAATTAGCCCAACACCAAGGAGACCAGTCTATTGTAGAAGAACACCGAAACACAAGAGCGAACTACACAGACCCGGCCATTGACGATATCTTATGCTGTGCCATTGAAAATACCTCCACCTCAAAGACTATCAACACCACCCCCATCTTCAAATCTTGAAGTTGCGACGTGGGCCTAGTGCCAACGACAGTAAGTACCACTTACCTATGCAAGGGAATGAGGGTGAGGACTAAAACTATGAACGGAAAAGAGGCCAAAGAGACAGCCTGAAGGCAAGATGCTGAGAGGAAACAGCCTCTAACCAGTAAGAGTAACAACAGTACCAAATCCTGTAAACAAAGAGTAGGGTATTTTGACAGCACTCGGTGAAGAAAATGGAGATAAAAAACCGCATTAGAAGCAATCGTCAATGCATGCGACTTAACGAGTACATCAGAGGAGTAAACGGTTCAGCAGATAATAGAAATAAGCCTCATCTAATCCTGTAAAGAGCCTCCGAGCGCGAGAGAATATATACCTCGGGTGCATAATACCTTAGAATCGCTGGACCTGAACGAGCTTACCGAATTTCTTAAGTTTTCGGTACTCACCCATCACCGTGTGGCCGCCATTGAGCAAATTTGTGATTGCTGACCTTTGAGATAATAACTATGCTCAGGAACGAATGATACGTAAGTTTAAGTCCATATGAACACCTGACACTGTTCTTGTTAGTCATCAGATGTTACCCTTAATCACCTTTAACAGCTCCAAAAAATGTCTCAAATTTTTTAGAGTCTTTAATTGGGTAAAAAAAAAAACTATTTCAATATCAACTCTTTCAATATTCTTGTATGACACATTCACCTTTCAAAAGGAGTATTCTAATTTCATCTAATTGAGACTTACTGGTCCATTCTGACATGATATTGTTTATTGCTATTTCGTAATATGTGAGTACACTATGCACAAGTAGAAAAATGATGCAGAGTAGGAAAAATCACTACTTGTCAGCGGAATCCTAAATACAATACGTTTTTGTGGCATACACACATTAGGTAATAGGGAAAAGCGCCAACTAGACAACTAGGCATATATATATATATATATATATATATATATATATATATATATATATATATATATATATATATATATATATATATATATATATGGCAATTCAGAGAGGTTCTGCGGACGCTTGGGACTCCAGCCAGATACCTGCTTTTCATCGCACTAACATTCTACAGGTATGCGATGCATACACCAATGCGTTGAATGGGGAATTCCCATTCTGAACGCGTCGAACTAGACGAATAATAGTGTGCTGCTGCGCACAGAAGTTTTTAACCCCTGAATTGCGTGCTTTTACATTATAATCTCGTGGATTTATTCCTTCTGTTTCCTAATCGATTTACAAATAAGAAATCGATATATGCCGACATTAAGTGGTCCTGCAAGGCCGAATGACCGCACAGGACCTTCATTCATACACGACAAAGATAATGATGATGATTAAAAGAATAAGGAGGAAAAGAAGAAAGAAGAAAGATAGCTATCCAATATCTTAGTGTTCTGAAGATGAAAGAGACGAAAACTTTGATGGTGAGGACAGAGTACCCCTTAAACAAGAGAGCAGAAATGGAATATTCCCTAAATCAGAGTCAGGTTCTCATGCAGCTGATCTTAATCTCAACAATAAATAGGTTACTAACAGAGTTAGTATAGGAGAACGCTTGCAAACAAATTAAGGGTAAATTAACAAGAGAAGAAGGAGAGGCGATTCTAGTGCATCAATAATAAGTAGCTGACGATCCAGGTCAAATCAGAACATTGGGTCATGACGATCCAGGTCAAATCAGAACATTGGGTCATGACGATCTAGGTCAAATCAGAACATTGGGTCATGACGATCCATGTCAAATCAGAACATTGGGTCATTCAGATGGGATGTCGGAGAAGGAAAAGGAGACAAAAGAACCTACTGTTGATTTAGTAGACTCCACGATAACATCCAGAAAAGTGGAAAGAAATATGGACATATATTGTGTGTTGCTAAATGTCTACGCTGTTAACAACTATAACCAGAAACTCTTGTATCCTTTCCCTTGTGTGTGTGTGTGTGTGCGTGTGTGTATGTGTGTGTGTTTGCATGTGAGACTTGTTGTAATCTCTCTTTTCTTTATGTTACATTAATCAGCCGATACGTAACAGTATATGGATGTTCACATATGCAAGTAGACGAGACATTTTAGAATGGAAGTCGTCGTGGAAGTCCTGCGGAAGCCCTGTAGAAGCTCCTGCATTTAAATGTTTCCATAGCATATTTGTATCATGTAGGTGAATGAAAGATTACTCAAAAAACGTTCCGTTTTTTTCGCACTCCATTTTAGTATGGAATGGTTAAGATTCGATAGGATACTCTTGTCGGCTCCACCTTCCATCTCCATCTCCGACTCTATAAAATAAACGAGCAACTACATTTTTCATGCAAAACGTGAACATAAAATGACCTTGAACACCTTGAACATCTGAAATAGCCGGAAGCCGGTCCGATTGTTTTATTGATTGAGCCTCATAGTCCAATAAATCAGGTTTTTAGACCTAAATATATTGAAGACAATGCAACACGATACATTTTTACACGCAGGTTATGATGTTTACAATATGCGAGGTATATGGCGTGTGCTGTTATATCATAGTAGTTAGGTATATGGCGTGTTCTATTATATCATATTACTTAGGTATATGGCGTGTGCTATTATATCATAATACTTAGGTATATGGCAGGTGCTATTATATCATAAATACTTAGCTATATAGCATGTGCTATTATATCCTAATACTTAGCTATATGGCATGTGCTATTATATCCTAATACTTAGGTATATGGCGTGTGCTATTATATCATAGTACTTAGGTATATGGCGTGTGCTATTATATCGTAATACTTAGGTATATAACATGTGCTATTATATCATAATACTTCAATAGGTATATGGCGTGTGCTATTATATCATAGGACTTAGGTATATGGCGTGTGCTCTTATATCATAATACTTAGGTATATAACATTTGCTATTATATCATAATACTTCAATAGGTATATGACATGTTCTATTATATCGGACTTGTTGGAAAAATAGTTTGCCTGAGGAAATGAGTAAATGTATATGGCATGGGCATAGGTATATGGCATGTACTTAGTTTAGGTATATGACATGTACTTAGGTATATGTGCTATTATATCATACTACTTAGGTATATGGCGTGTGCCATTATATCATAGTACTTAGGTGTATGGCGTGTGCCATTATATCATAGTTCTTAGGTATATGGCGTGTGCCATTATATCATAGTTCTTAGGTATATGGCGTGTGCAATTATATCATAGTTCTTAGGTATATGGCGTGTGCCATTATATCATAGTACTTAGGTATATGGCGTGTGCCATTATATCATAGTACTTAGGTATATGGCGTGTGCCATTATATCATAGTACTTAGGTATATGGCGTGTGCCATTATATCATAGTACTTAGGTATATGGCGTGTGCCATTATATCATAGTTCTTAGGTATATGGCGTGTGCCATTATGTCATAGTACTTAGCTATATGGCGTGTGCCATTATATCATAGTACTTAGGTATATGACGTGTGCCATTATATCATAATACTTAGGTATATGGCGTGTGCTATTATACCATACTACTTAGGTATATGGCTTGTGCCATTATATTATAATACTTAGGTATATGGCGTAAGCTATTATATCATAGTACTTAACGGTGTTTACACAATTCAGAAAACACCATATAACAACCTGCTAATATGGTTTTCCGGAGTCTTTTTTTTTCCTCAACTCATTAATTGATTATACTGAAAATCGTTAGTCCTGGATTTGTAAAATGAGGTATATAGTTTTGTCTTTCATCATGAAAATAAGAAAATAAAAAGAGATTGTTATATTCATCGCCCGTTGCTTGCGACTGACATGGTATACAAAGCAATTAGTTTGTAGGACACATTGCGCCATATACCAGTTTCAACAAGAAACCCATAATATTCTGTTATCTACTTAATTATTATTTTTATATATTTGTGGTAATGAGCAATAGCGCTTTTCTAAATACAAACTAGATTTAGATAACGTGTAATTTAGACTCTTAGAAAACATGTTAATGTTAGGTGGCCAAACTTGCTTGTATTGATCGTATTCAAACTTTGTCAACCAATTAGCTGACACAAAACTTCATACGTAGCAAAACCTGTCATTATCTAATATAGATTTTACTTTTGGTATCCATTTGTTGTCACAGGAAGTGTCACAAACAAGTTTCTGTAAGAGAGAATACATAGGGTAGGACATTTTCCTTTATGATAACTAATATAACCCAATAGTTTATCATGCGACTTGTAATGCTAATAATTTAGGCAAAACAACCATACATACCATGTTCATTATATAGAGTGATGCATTTTTGCATTCAGAATCGTTCCGAGGAAATAACCTTTTCAGCTATATCATATTTTACATTTTACAAATTCCCAAATTTCTAAGGCATTTGTTTCAATCGCTACAATTGTCTGATCGAACAGTTCCAGCTGAAATAGACAACTCTAAAATATGCATACGCTTTCTAAGTTCTGGATATCGTTATAAAGTTAATATATTTGTGCGGTCATTGCTAAATTTTGAATTCTTGTGAAATATAAGGATTAAATATTTATGTGCATATTTAATATAAATATAGGCGTTTTAATCTTAATCAAACTCACTTTATTTCAATAATATAGACCTCCAAACCATGCTACCAAATTCTGTATTACATACACAACTGGAACGCAGTATTTGCTTTAATGTGTAAGGTATACTTTCGTGATGTACTTCTACACGTATTTCCAAATATAATTATGTTTTCAAATGATTTTAATCGGATGGTGATTAAAGAGACTCTCTCCTTACAAATGATTTGTACAAGTATTGTGATAAATTATCACTGCTAGACATAAGCGACACAACTTTTTTCAACGCATGATTGTACATACTATTTATTTTTAGATACTGTCTTCTGATAATATTACAATATGGGAAACGAAAACAAAATGAAATTCATACTCTATTAAAAAAATATTACCACTTCTGCATTTTACAAAATCTGAATGCTTTATAATTGTGTCCCCTTCCACCGGTTTCAATCATTAGGTTATGGCTGGAACACTTTAGAGCACTAAGTGTTTCATAAAATTAAAAGGTATATTGCATAAGAAATAGTTCTTACATTGTAGTAGGGATCGATACTTACTGTAGTAGTAACATTTTGAGGAATTAGTAATATGCACTGACCAACGTTGAATAGCCCTGCCTTTAGAAATATGTGTTAACTCCGAAATAAATAATTTTATCGCCAACATATTGTGTTATCCAAACATATCCAAGGCAATATTGATAGAGCATATCTTTAATCTTTAAAGCCCATATGAATCTACCAACTTCGTCTATTATTCGGTTGTTTCCTTACAAAAATTATAAACCCTAAGTACAATCTCTGCAGTTAGAAAAAAATACCCACTGTTTCTTCGTACGCATTAGAAAAAATGATATTCAAGGTAAGTGTTGTGCAGTTGTCAAAGCGTACGGTTTTCTGCAGTTAATCCAATACATTTCAGCCTTGTGGCAGAATCCTACCAAATGTGGACAACCCACTGCAAAAGGTATGTATTTCCGATATGGAATTTATGGAAAAGACATTAAGTTTTTAAATTGATACACACTTTGAGCCTTTAATCGGTATGTTAAGAATATGACTTCACTTGGAACCATTCAAACTATAGGTGAATATTTAGCAATTATTTGTTTCTGGCTAATGTTTTGAGAAGACTATAATTTTTAAATGTATTTTTGTCATGTTTTTCTACTTTTATGTAAACATCTCCGTGCAAAATTAGGACTAGACGTATTTGGATATATTACATTATATCAAAGAAATACATTTTTTCCGATTTAAAAAAATATTAATAATAATCATTATTTCCCATATCAATCTTTTGAAACGAAGGACAAATATAAAATTCTCACACATACCCTAACTGAACCTTACAACAAAGTTATTAAACTACTGATCGTGTATAAAAAGATATGCAATCATGATTAATGCGACTGAGTATAACATAATACCTGATCATCACAACATTTTCGTAGTTTACTTCATTTCGATCAATAGAACCTGTATGATTTATCCTTAACAGGAACGCATTTATGAAAGTGCTAAAATGCCAATAACAAAATATATATCTTAAATTTTAAAAATTAAAACTAATAAAATAATTAATTTGTGTCAATAATTATGATGAACCAGATATGAATCATATAAAAACTTTAAGACACCTCTGTATAAACTCAGCTGGTTCAAAAGTACTGTAACACTATTTCATAATGAGAATGCTTTACCATTGATGATTGGTACCATTTTGGAATATTATGAATGTAAAAAGTACCAGAATGTACATAGCGTTGTTTCGCTGTGATGGTACCAACTAGACAAAAATATATCACTGTGACTTATTTACATATTTTTGTGACTTTAATTTGGTATCCATTGAACATTTATTAAAATGATTTCTGCTGGCAAAGCAATTTTGTAGCGATACCCGATGCGTCGAGACTTGATTGGGGGTGGGGGAACAAACATATAGTCAATATTACAAAAGACAAAAACACGTTTATATGACACTCAGAATTCAATCGTCCTCCATGACTTGCATATTTATAAATTACCTGTTCAGTTTTGGATTATGAATTAATGGAAATAATATCAGAAATAAATAAATAGACCATATGATGTAGATAAATGGACAGATACATTGTATGTAAACACCTGAATGATTTTATAGCCATTTATGTAAAGCTAACTATCAAAAAGATTAAACTGGGAAAATTGTGCAAAGCTGTTGCTGTGTGACAGTCCATTTAAACAGCGAAAGTAAGACGTCTTTGCTGACATGGCTTATTGGCTCTGATGCTCAAATTTTTCTACCAAAATCTTAAAGCAGACCAGAAATCAATACAATTATAGAATAATAATAAAAGTACTATAGAAGAAAACTTTATTCTGAAGTATCATCTGTGACCGTAATGCCAATATTTAAATATCGGAATATCTTCAAGATGCTGAATTTCCGTTACCTCATATGCAAACTGTCAGCGCCTATTTGGTTACTTTCGTGATTTGACGTCATAGTAGCGACTTCAGAATACTGACTGTCAGTTGAAATTGTAAAATATATTTTAAATCCTGGGAAAAGTCTTAAACATGTAACTTAGGGAAATAGTCAGAAGGCCGAGTAAGTGACCACACAATGCAACAATCAATGTATATCTCTAGTATCTACACCAGCAGTGCTAAAACAAATTCCATAGCCCGACATTCGGAGTCCCTCTAACTTTAGTTCTGGCCCATCCTCTATTCAAAGTGAGGTGACCATCGGACTTGTTGGAAAAAAATTGTTTGCCTGAGGAAATGAGTAAATGTATTTTCAGGATGTTGACATACATGCCAAAACATGGCACAATCTAAATCAAATGACCGCAATCCTAGGTAAAATTGAGATCTGATTTTAATGCAATTGAAGATTTGCTAAAATTACATTCTAAACCCCCGAGACAGTCATGTTTCGAGAAAACAATTTTCTGCAATCTTATCATTTTTTAATTATTTTAGAAAACAACAACAAAAAAACATTCAGTCTATACCTGTTACATGTAGTAAGTATAAACGGTAATATATAATGATTGGAACTGATATTAAACTTGGGCAGTTTAAATAGCAGCGATTAAAAGAAAAGTGATCAGGTATAAAATCAGTTTCGCATTAAGTGGCAGGCAATAGAATTTGGGGGAGGTGACAGTTAACCCCGCCCCTTGCCCATAATGTGCGAGCGCTCCCTGTGATACACCTTATAATCCATCGGGACAAGCCCTTTTCCACATTCTGGTCAGCTGTTGCTAAACTGCAAAGTAGCTGAAGTTTTGACTTAAGTACACAAGCAATAAAGCCAGTGTGACTAATTAACAGCTAATCTTCGTCGTTGTATTTATATTGTGAAAATGACTGCCGTTTTGATCATGTTCGACAATGTGTTATGTAATCACCAGCAATTGATTGGCAAATAAACGATAATTGATTGGCAAATAAACGATTGCCTATTTTGTTGTAACTTATAGGACTTTATTTTAACAGTTCAAATCTGCAGTTACAAGTTACCCTATATGCAACTGTTTATCCAACGTTTTATGTCCCACCTTATTTCCTTAGATTTAAGACTTGAAGCAAGTAACACTGTTTACTGAATGAAAATATTTTTCTGAATTAGTTCTTTTTTGGGAGGGGGACATATTATAGTACCATTGTTTTCTTCCTTCTTTTAATTTAATCATGGTAAGAAAACTCTACCTATATGGTAGAGGAAATGTTAGAAGTTAACTGCCCGAGTTTCTTTGGGGATGCGATTTTGTTTGTAGAGAAAATTACACAGCATTGACAGTGATCATTCATGGTATTTAAGCTATTTGATGACAATTTTATATTTTTAACATTTTTTGTTATATTAATGTTGTAGTGGGGATTTTTTTCTAAACAAATCTGACATTTCGTGAATAATGTTTATTTTTTTACATTATATTTACTGAAGAAAATAAATGTGTGATATTAATTATTTCGTCCAGTGCCGGATTTAGACATAACCGGGCCTTAAGCTATTGGAAGCTGCAGAGGCCCTATTAGGTATAAAATAAATTTGAGAGACCCCTTCAGACTGTAAAGCCCTAAGAATTGGGAGATATTACTAGATCGGGAGGTTGGTGTGTAAGTACCTCCCAAGTACCTCCCAAATCGGGAGATTTTTTGCCCGACTTGAGAATTGACATGTATGAAATGTCCGGTCTTGTGGAAGGGCCTGTGCCTAAACAAAGTGTATTTGTGCACTGACCAGTACAGTACAATAATTGATATAGCAGATATGTATATATTATCAGATTTGTCAAAAAGATAAATGTAGCCTGCATGTAAAATACATTGTAATTGAACCATAAAATATATCTTCTTAATGTTTAAATTAATTACTTATGATTTCTGCTTTGCAGATTTATTTGTGTTATATTATAAACAAAAATCAAACTAATACTTAAGTTACGACCGATGAAAACCGTTCTCAATGCCTTCTACACCTGCCCGGTAATGAATATTGTTTCACACAAAAGTCGGTATCCGATCTTGTCTTTTCGCCCAGAATTCAGAATTATATCTCAGTGTTTCATTGTTGGATGCATATTTTCAAAATAGTAGTCCTTAAGTGGTGTGTTGTGGTAGGTAATGAATATGTTATTTACATATAATACGATTGAATCTCATTCCTCTTAAATGAATTTATTGCATTGTGGTAAAGTTTTAATTTTTACATTGGGCACCAACACTTAATCTTTATCACATTTTTCACAGCACACAATGTATAAGTATTTATGTTAAAATTACATTGCTTTTCTTTAAATGTTTGACACATAGTTCAACAGATATGGTTATTATCAGCTCTCTGAAACAGATTCAACTTTTTAATGTGCAACCATATCTGATTTCTACTGTATCGCTCGCCTTGTTTCTGTTTGATGACTGATTAATATTGCATCACGGGACCACGTCATCTTTTATCTCATAAAACTCGGAAAACCTAGGCAATTTATGGAATTGTGGTATCCTCCGTGCAATATAATCACTACTCGCCTACGATATGTAATTTATAAACAGGACAGTTAAATTAAAATTTGTAGAGAACTACATATATAAAAGGAAAATTTTTATTTCTGGCCTCCTTTAAATTACATATTGTTTTCGAATTTAGTGTTTCATAGACTGATCCATTCTGTTTGTAAAAATTAACATTTCTCCTAAATAATTGTTTCGATGATCAGAATGGTATTTTCAAGACTCTCACATTTATTGTGGCTATTTTCTTGTCAGAAAGTTTGCTTTGTGCCTCAATAAACTCCTACACATCGTTAACTTTATCATCTTCACTTTCATAACGGTTATTTTTGTCCATCTGCAAACAAATCTAATAAAATCAAACCATAAAGCACATGCTACATGGTTTCTTTACAAAGTAAGTTCCTAATACGATTGTAGAAACACGTGTCGCGCAGTATGAAGCCGTTCAGTGTTGGGAAAGATACTGCACGATTCTGACATTGCAAATTAAGGGAGGAAAAAAATGAGCATATTATAATTTGTATTATTTGTATGATACATGTACATGAACGAACGTGATTCGTATTATTTGTATGAATACATGGATGAATTAAGGTAAGAATGAAAGTATGCTCTGCGGTATGAAGGAAAGCAAGCATGGAGGCATGAATGTATGGATGTATATGTAGAAGCACCTGTAGATGGGTTTCGAAAACAATTTACCTGATTCTGAAAAACACGCTTTGCACGATAAAAAAATTAAATCCATATTTCAGTTACAGGGACACTTTAGTTTCTTATGTTTATCAGAAGAAGTGAGATTCGTTATTGTTATTTCCTTTTTCTGAATAAGTTAGGAATAAACTGTTTTACTTAATAAATTAATCAAAATGGTTTTCCATTTTCATGGTGCACGGAAGTGGAAGGATAATGATCCATGGATTTAAATAGTTTCCATCTTCAAGGCGCACTGAAGTACCAGGACATTGCTCCTGGAAATCAAAATATTTTCCATCGGTTTATTTTATCATTACGTGGCATTTTGCAGGCATATTGTTACACTGGAAATGGAGCTAATGGGATTGCGATTGTTTTGTTTGAATTTTCAAAAACAAATATTTGGGTTATTACGAGTAAGCGTCAAAATCTCTTTATGGAGAAGACAAAAATAACCAGAATCAACTGTAATCTTGTTATTTAAACATAATTCATTGGGTGCTTTCAAAATTATATAATAACATGATACGTAGTCAGAAAATAATCTCATCAAGAACAGATGTTCGCTCTATTGTCAAATGTAATGACTGGATTTTTTATTTTATTGTAGTGCCTTCAGGTCCTGTGACCTTGGAAAACTGTCGCCATTCTAGCTTTTAATGTCTTTCAAAATTAAATGAAGATTCTCTGTGGGATTATTAATTATGTGGCTTGATATTTAATTATGGTCATTGAATCTCGACTCAAAACATTTTATAACAGTAGTATATTCAAATATGAAAGAAAAATGTAATCATATTACAAGCAATAGTCTTCTGAAAACATACACCTAATGTTTGTGCTCATAGTTGCCATGGAAACAACACCATTAGCTCGTTATCTTGAAAGTTCCTGTTAATGGAAGAGACATAGATACAACTTAATATAATAATGAATTTGATAGGTTTAACTTGGCGTATAAAACTTTATGATCCGTATTCTCTTGTTACACATCAGTGCAGTAAAAAGTTTTACAGTTGTGCTTGAAGCTATTATTGCTGGCACGTTATTGCACTGAAAACTTGAAGGTCTTTGCATCAGATCCATATAACGTATTTTAATTGTTACAAACAAATACTTATATTCAAATCAACACATGCGCAAAAAATGAAGCAAATGTGAATGGCAAATATAAGACAAATTTACTTTCGAAAATGTATAACTCATTCAAGACTAGGGGATATGTTACCAGAAGCAATATCTAGTGATTGTCAGTAAAACGGTTTACATATCGGAAGATCGTGACAAGTACTGACATAGCGTGCATAACCTGATTAGAACATGCAAAATGGCGTCACTACTGCTGCCAATGAAGAAAGATGCGTAGAAATAAAAAATCCTTAACACTGGACGTTTTAAAAGAACCACTTGTATTTGAAACGGCTTTAAGCAAAGTCCAGGACAATGTCGTCAGTGCTATGTAGGGTAATTTTAATATCTAATACAGTCATGTTGATACATAATGCACGATTTTCTGCCATTACAAAATATATCTAACAAAATGTAATGTCATACAGCAACGAATGCATTTTATATGACATTTTAAATTCATAAATTCATTTAAATCTAAAAGCAAATATTTTGATCCATTTAACCATAAAATAAGATTCCACTATTAACGCTATAAATTGCAAATAAATTAGCACAAGTTTAGCCTTGTTTTGTGTGAACTGAAATACTACTTGCAATACAGACGAAGGAAGAATATCCATATCTATATTTGGAAAATAGGAGAGCCCCCTTTACTTTAAGAACTGCCAAGGCAAAACAAATCGATAACTTAACGCCGCATTCATGCCTTATGTTTGATTTTTATTTCATCTGCTGCCAGAGTAAGCACTCTTACAAATGATTTATGTTTAGTTTTGTTTCATCAGCTGCTAAAGTAAATAATCGATATAATGATAGTGCTTTCAGCAAAATGAATAAATAAAATAAGAAGTAAATACTTGGCATACAACAATCACCTGCGTATGTTTGCTTCTGAAATCAAATCTCTCCTGCTCACTATTTGTTTAGGAATTCACCTGTTATGTAAAGACACATATTGGACTTGGAGATGTAATTTGATATTAATATCTAGAAATAAGGCATGGGATGTAATTTTATGCAACTATCTACTGTTATGGATATTTAATTTGTATTGTAATTGACCTTTGTTCATAACTGATGGTAGAAGTTTGGACCTATATGATTAATGCTTTTGTTTGGTAAATAACACCTTAGCTAATATTTGTCTGTGATTACAGATTATATACTAAGATTATTATCACCTGCAGGTAATCACTCGCAGGTAATCATATTGTCTTAGGTTTGAGCTGTTGATACAGCTTTGATTCTGACCTTAGAAGTTTCTTGAAAATAATTTTGTTTAGAATTTCATGGAAATTTACATTAAGAGGACCCTCATCCTGGTCCTCATATTGTGTATTATGTTTTTATATAAGGGATACGTAAAGGTATACTATTTATTCCAATGTTAACATTCAAAGTGGAATCAGTCTTTCTGTTTTAATTTTAGATTATTTATGTATTTAAATTATTTACTAGAATTACAAAGTGCTCAATAATACTTTCGGACACAATACCTGTGTTTGGATTATGGTGAATTCATTTACAGACACTGTAGATTAAACAATTGGAGTGCATCAAGAATGCTAGCATATAAACGCTCTTCCAGGCTATTAGAACATCAGCGCTATCAAAATTGCAATTCATTCAGAACACCGCCAATATTTATTCGCAGTACTGTAAGTTTCTTTAAAATTTTCATAATGCATTCTAGTAAACTAAATTATTTCTTGAATTTTACTAAACTTATTGGTTTTCCTACGGAAGTCTTTTTTCTCAATATATCAACATTAGTTTTGGGTATGTCATTTTTTGCCAATAACAATACAATAGCCATGGTATGTCGTGTTATGCCAGTGGATTGTTATTTATGTCAGTATAAAATGAGGACACTAATGAAAATCGAAATAAGAAGCCTGTTACTAAACAAAAAGAATGACAGCTTATACCAGCAAAATAAAAATACAGCAATACTTTTTATCTTCCTTAGGCTGTAAAAATGATGTCCATTCAACCTGTGCAACAACTAAAAGGTTTACCTAGAAGTGCTGACGCCCATGATGTATTTTAAGAGCACTGGATATTGTCTTCTAGAAAGATTCATTGAGGACGTTATAGTCAAACTTTTTGAAACTGTTCGGTAAAACAACACATGATGGGTTATACAGATATAATAATCAATGTGAGAACTTTAAGCTTGTTCCCATTCCTATCATAAAAAGGCAGGCAATTTATAATAAACAAAAACTCTTTTTAAAATATATCTTTCTTATACCGCAGTGAAAGCTTCAGACGAGCCCCATAGGATCTAGTAATAAGACTAACATTTATCGGTGCTAACTTTTGCAGAATACACCCTCTCTCGAGGTGATATGTGCTTTCTTAGCAGATACTAAAAATATGGCAAACATTGCTGACATGACATAGACGTCTTATTAATGAAAGGTAATTTTTGTAATGTCTATTGACCTGAACAAATACAGATTAACCAAAGGACATAAAGGTGACCTAGATAAAGCAAGGAGAATGTTCCGAAATAAGTACCAAAAATAAATTACGCTTCCGATATATTTAAATATTCATCAGATATTTAGCAACAAAATTAATTGCAATAATATTATATATGTGCTCAGAAATATATTTTCTTTAATATTTATTTTCTTTATTTACCGGTTTTTTTTTTCTCTTTTCATTTATCTTCGTTCGTGCTACTGGATTTAGACAAATAAATACTATATTGATTTAAAGATCTGTTTTCAATCTCATGCATCTAATGGAATACATTATTAGTAACGACAATAGTACATGATTCCAAAAGGATCATCAAGTTATTCAGCCAAAACAAAAGTACAAAAAAAAAATGAAAGCAAATCTGAACAGACGGATGGCAAATATCGCAAATATCGCTTAATCAATCATTTCTGCAAATTTCTGCACTGTGGTTTAATCTCTAGTGGATAGATGACAAATAAAATTCATTACATCAGATAACGAACCTTATCGTACCTTGATTCCACGCAATCTACCAATCTTATTGAAAGTGATTAAAGAGTGACCGAAAACTATCCATTAATTTTGATTTGATATGATCAGATAATGGCTTTTTCCAATAAAGAGCAAATAGACAGAACAGAGACTAGCTAACTTTCGTTGTTTCATGTATCCTGCCAAATTAATGATACTAATGATGTGAAAGAATTCAGCAGCTGTGATATCTAGACTAGTTATTTGTTTTGCAACAGCTGTAATATCAGAGTAATCACGGTTTAACCATGATAGTTTCTGGTTTGTGGTTAATCACTTTTTTGTGTAAGTAGACACCAGTCTATCTGTGCAATTAGTACAATATATTTTAATAAACTAACTCACAAACTACCTCTCCTCTACCTTCAAACCTCCTGCCACAAAGATTTGCCTAATATGGCTCATTTTCCTCTCTGTCAATGATATTTGTATTGTTTAGTTCATTTTCTTCTCTGTCTCTGTCAATGATACTTGCCTATTATTATTCATTCTTTTCTGTCAATGATACTTGCATTTTATGGTTCATTTTTCTCTCTATCACTGATATGGTTCATTGCAAATTATGGTTTATTTTCCTCTCTGCCATTTATATTTATCGATTATGGTTCATTTCTTCTCTGTCATTGATTTTTTCATATTATGGTTCATTGCATTTTATAGTTCATTGCCTATTATGCTTCATTTTCTTTTGTTATTGAGACGGTAGTTACATAATTTGTGCTGAGCATTATACTTTATCGCGTAACTACATGTTACTGTGTAAACAGACATGTATAATTTCCTACTGCAAGGAGAAACGACGACTCGCTTTCGAAATCGATTGTACGGCCAAAATGAACGCTAGCGGGAAGTGTACACTTTCTAGACAAAACATCGATTCGAAGTGTACGACTGGCGGCAATTTTTACACCATACGGACCATTGTGTCAGACGTTCTTAGAATACTTCTTATGAGTAAATATAATTGGGATAATGTGTTGTAGCTGGAGTTAACTATATTTCGTTGTAATGTTTATGTAGCGCCAAGTTTTCTGTCTTCGACTATTTGTTTCGTGTAGACATGACAAAAATTAATTACCTTTTTATACGGGCCCAGGCTTCATGCTTTATGCAAGGTAATTTAACCCACAATAAACCAACTTATGTATTCCTTTTAACTGAAGTCCTCATTTCGTATTAGATTGTAGCATTTGGATTGTTACGATATTGTCAGTACCCAAATTGATCAACTCACATGGAGTGAAATAGGTTACAAGTATTGGCTCAGATTTAGTTTTCTCAGTTAAAAGGATAACATGTCGGATAAAGTACTACATAAAATAGATTAAATTCTGTATATTGTACACAATATTCCCTCACATGCACAAGTCATGTCTATAATACGCAATGTAATACATATACCTTGCCAATAATAGGGTGCGTTAAACACACGCCATATCAGTGGTAGGTAACCTCAAACATGTGACATGTCAGTGATAGGCAACTTTATACCATGTAAATTATAGGCAACGTCATATGTTTGACATGCCAATGATATGCAATGTTATACACATACCTTGTCAATGATAGCTGCATTATACACACGCTATGTCAGTGATTGGTAACTTTATACATATGACATGTAAATGATAGGCAACGTTATATACATGCTTTATCAACGATATGCTATATTTTGCACACGCCACGTCAGTGATAGGCAACTTAATACACATACCATATAAATAATAGGCAACGTCATGCACATGACATGTGAATGATAGGAAAAGTCATACACAAAATAAGTCAGAAATAGGCAATGTTTAACGTCTTCCTTATATGCGAAATAACACACATAATAATTTGCTCTCAGAAATATGCAATGTAAAAGTAATCATTACCGCGTTTCTTATGAACAATAACAAAACTAAAACATGGCGATTGTGTGTTTGTTTATTGTGGTGCTCACAAATTTGAATAGCGATTTTAGTGGAGAAAATCTGATGCGAATTTTACCGAGAGTGATGAGAAAGTTATATCAGGTTATACATTATCTTTTTACATAAAACAATAGTTTTGTATTTACTATGTCAATGGTTATTCTGAGCAGCTTCGAGCAGTATGGAACGTATCATCCATTGATATTTAGAACGTTTCATCCAATAATATCTGGAACGTGTCATCCATTGGCATATGCACAACCATATCAGACAATTCCGTATACAGTTTACGAGGTAAAGGTTAATATCATTGCCTCCTGCTCGCATGTTAAAAGTTCAGTAATAAACATTTTGGGAATATGAAAAACTTCCGTTCTATTAGTTCAAATGCTTGAAGCCACTAGTAGTCGTACGAAATATTCACTCGAATATATACAACACTTGATACACTTGAAATGCAATGTAACCAGAAAGATATCTAAGTTCTTGTCACTGTAAATAATTTTCTATGTAATTCATCGCAAAGGAATAGCTTGAAACCCATAGAACGAGTCTGAAAGAACGAAATAATATATTCTGTCCATCTTAAGATTTTTTTTATAACCAGTCTGATTTTATTCGATTAAAGTGATATGCATCGTAATTATATGGACTTATACAAGTAGAAACACTGTGCATAATTATTGAGAAATTACGAACTTGCATTGCCTTGTTTTCTGTATCCAAAAATTCAATTGCAAAAGTATATGTCACTTTTTAGAAAATGTATACACACAAAATTGTTGCTTTAAGCCACTGTCTGTTGTGCGTTGGAGTCGCAAAGAATATCGTTACTAATTCACACTAAAAATGTGTGGTTTACAATAGGCGTCATACTTTATCAGTCATTCTTGCAGAGAATCAACTCCTACAAGATAATAGAATAAGAATAATGCAAAATTATAGTTCATCCACTGCACAATACTTAATGGATATGATGTCGATTTTCGAAGACACATAATAGTTATTCAAACCACGAGAGTTATTGCTTACCTATCCATCTCTATAAAGACTCAAATTAAACAATAAATAACCATTACAAGGGTTTTACGATTATCAATATATATTTTAACTGCTGTCTAGGACAGTCTGATAACCGATTGATGAATAACATGTACGAAATTCGATTGAGCCAAAATAAGCCTTTATTCGATATTCTATTTTATTTAATAAGCCAGTTATTACCGGCCTAGAGATCCGAGCATCAATAAGCCACCAAAAGGATTTTAAACCTTGTAAAAGTGCTATTATTCTAGCATCTATACTGTATGAAATTTATTGCAAAATGATGAGAATCTAATTAAATAATAATGTATCGCTGAATTATTGGTTGCCAATGATTGCATGCCAGCTTATTATGTCTACAAAAATAATTGTCCATATACAAAACGAAGTTCGAAAATATGACGCTGATAGTGTTGCAATCAAAAGGTCTCCTAATAAGCTTATAAAACGACTGAGTGAACATGGCATAATAGTCCAAGATTTCCCGCATCACGTATGATCTCAAGGTAACAGTCAATATCAGCAGAATGGTTCTTGCAGGACATTGCGTCACGTATGTCGTTGAATTAGCGTTTTCGTTAGGTAACAAAAAATAGATGAAATCACATACTTGCTAAGGTTCAGTGAGCACGTAAGTAGTTGATCTGGCCAATTGATTCTTAGAAGTGTCAGGACATGCCGAATGGAATTGCTTGATCAACATATGACGAAGTGCGTGTAGTTCTGAGATTTACGATGCTTACGCATCAACACTGGCTCTGAAATTCTCCGCTGATTGTCGTAGCTTCTGTATAAGTGGAACTACTCCCGGTGTAACGACCTGCTTCAAAACCTCTGAGGACTCGTGATTAGTGTCGAAGTGTCAAAATGATGGCTTGATGGAGCATGTGAAACGTTTCAACTTGCCTCCTTAATATTGGGTTGCCTCCATTAGCACTCTGTCGGAAATATTCTTTGATAGTCGCTCATATGATATCCCGATGATGTTGCCTGCCCATCTCATTTGTGATTTCACTCAACAGTGTGAATATTTGGACTACCTATCCGTATGAGTCAATGTCAGTGTCTGTGACATTGTCGGGTTATCTTATCTTCGTCAATTTCGTCTGGCAGCCCAGGTGAAAAATGGTTCAACTTCTTCACGCATCATGTGTGCACCGACAACATTTGGAATAAATGCAGCAGGGGCGGAAACATATTGGCTTTGTAGACCTTCAGGTTTGTCTGCAAACAAACTCATCGGTTCCCTCATACATTTCCAATTCTAATGTATTGTAAGTAAAAGCCACTCAAGCAGATCTCAAAAGAAGGTGAAAAATTACGCCAAAAACACGTAGTATGGATGTCAACCAAACTAAATTATAGACAATTGTACTTTCTTTGGCTTGTATAAAATTCTACTTTGAAACTATCAAAATATGGACAAATGAATCCAAGGTTGGGAGTCCTTTATTGGAAAGGATTTTGGATTAGTACACGAGTATGAACTTATATTTTAGGTATAGTACCTTGCGTGTTTCTTTGTATTGTATGTCTGTGTCAAAATGGATACTCACTTTGGATGGATATATTTGTCTTTTGTGGAGGTGAGAAAAGAGTTTCAGTTTGTTATTTAAATGTAGTTAAAATGTACATGCCTGCATGCATATTAGTCAATACTGATCAAGGAAAAAAGAATTGTTGATATCCCGGTTCCTGAAATTTTATCAGCAAAACGTTTTTCTCATAGTATTTTTTCATGATAACAGATGCCGAATTTAGGTGCAGATTGCTTCGACCATTATCAACTTCGAAATATTATGACATGTCTCAGTGAAACCAAAATGTTGCGTGATTACCTTTATCCAAATAATGTCAATTGTGTTATCGTTTTCTTTTCTTAAATTTTAGTTTTGTGTCGAATTATGATTGACATTGTCATTAAAATTTTGGGAAGTAGAAAATAAATATGAACTTACATTATTTTGGATTAAATTCAAGACACTGAAAGTTTCGTTTTCAGAAAGAATAGTATTCCGAATGAATTCTTGATTCTGATGAAGTGAGAACAGTCATTATGTATCACAATGTTGTAACTGGAATACTATTTTAAAACAAAAAAAAATGTAATGGGCATTATATTTTACAAATTAAATGTGGATAAACCATCATGCTTTATATTTTAATTGAATCATGGATATACCACCATTGGGAACCACATTTATAGATGTTACTGTTTTACCTGTATTGCTGACCACTAAATTCTAAAACTCAGGATATAACAAGTAAAGTGGTCAGTCACTCACAAAAAATATTAGAAACTAATTGGTTAGCTTTAGAAATAGAGCATAACATAATAAATTTGTGTAATAGAAAGTTAGTTCTA
Source organism: Potamilus streckersoni (assembly GCA_016746295.1). Classification (NCBI taxonomy): domain Eukaryota; kingdom Metazoa; phylum Mollusca; class Bivalvia; order Unionida; family Unionidae; genus Potamilus; species Potamilus streckersoni. The sequence goes on along the minus strand of JAEAOA010001597.1, from coordinate 199,185 downwards.
TCATGCTTAATCACAGATAAGCTAGTTGTGTGAATAAAACGTTTATAAGAAAAATAATAAAGCGTGTGATGCTATTGCCTAATGCTTGACTGGAATAACAAAATTTCTGAAAGATCATTCTAAAAACCGGCAAAATTTTCTTTATGAGTAGTGAGTTACATGTATTCTTAAATTGAATATATTAATAGGATAGTTCTGCGAGTGTAATAATGAGTGTAAAGTTTTGTTCATGGAAATTAGACTTTGTCAGGAGAAGATATTATTTCAATATTTTTAAACTGAGAGCATATTCGACTATATCAAATTTTAAAAATTCCTCCATTTTCACATGTATATGTTAAATTCGGTACAATGGTTTGATTAAACAGTTTCAGTTGACAATCAATAGGTAAATTTAAATTGTGTGTACGATTTTTAAATAAATGCATACGTCAGCTAGCTATGGATGCTAAATTTACCATTTTTGCGTAATATAAATCGTAAGTACGTTCACTCATTACATCAATATATGCATTGCTTATCTAAATTTTGTGTGCATGTTTCGTTTTGGTTCTGTTTTTTTTACCAAATAAGATAATGTTTGCTTTCTCTATAGTGATTCTAAGTTTACAGTTATACATTATCTACTATACAAACCAAGGAATATTGCACGTAAGCCGGATTATCCTCGACAAGTATAGTGTCAAAATCATATTTGCAAAGTCAGTGTGTTTGAGATTTTACATGTAAATTTAACATTTCAGCAGTTAGAATTTCATTGAATATATTATCAATTTAACCTACCGTGTTATTGTTTAGATTGTTAACGACCCTTCTTCAACTGTAATAGGGTCATACAAAGAAGATATATTGACAACATCCGTAGCTTGCACTGTTTCTGGGATTACGCTATCATCATTCTGTTATTGCGTTGTTCAGAACTCCATTAAATGAATTCATAATAATCACATAATTGTGTTTAGTCAAAATAGTAATATGCAATTCCAATGATTAATTTAAATAAATCACTCCGCTTAAAAATAAATCTAAACACAACATTAAATACTTCTGCAGACTGACAAATTAAGAACAGTAATAAAAAGGAATTGGGAATAAATTAATTGTTCTATTGCTCCTCTTTATATACATTCGTCGACTCTACTGCGACTCAATGTCATAATACCTCTCTCTTGACTCATGTTGCAACACAAACCACCTGACTTAACCATTTATTGGAAAAGTACTCCAAACTAAACTGTTTCATTATAATTAACCCGAACCCAAACTATAACTTTGAATAGAATCTACTCATAGTCAAAAGTTAGCTATGTAATATATATTTTATAAATGATCATTGCAATCTACAGTTATGGACAAAAATTAAATACACAATATAGGTATACATAACACACCTGAGTATTCAACAATATTTGGCTCGACATCATGTGGCGCTTGATAACCGCGCAGTAATACGTTACTTTATGTTGTGATACTCACCACACACTGAACAAAACTAAGTATGTTAAAGATGATGTAATGTCATGTGACCAAAGAAATACCACGATTTAATGCAATTAGTAAAAACGACGCAATCTATTATTGAGAATTGAAGATACCGTTATGAAAAGATGAGCCGAAAAGATTCCGTGTAATGTTGCGGTATCCTTAAGATTGCCCCAGTGCTTTTCTCATGGTAAAGCTGAATGTGCACTTAGCGTCCTGACTTTTACCATGGTATTGTGGTCTACCGGTTTTCAACAATACCTCAAACCAAGAAGGATATACATTAATTTTGGAGTCGCTTTTGATTCATTAAATTCTAAGAGTTGTTATTGGATAAAAGTACACCATGGAATGGAATTTCCTTACTTATATATTGTATTAAATCTCTCTCTCTCTCTCTCTCTCTCTCTCTCTCTCTCTCTCTCTCTCTCTCTCTCTCTCTCTCTCTCTCTCTCTCTCTCTCTCTCTCTCTCTCTCTGAACCGAATAGCAGTAACTAAAGTATGTCTAGCCGTCCATGTTGATTATTTTTTAAAATCATATTCTTTATCTAATTTCTGTCATATTTTTGAATGAGAGTTAGATCAAATGATTTTCAGCACTGGTCTTGTTGGCATCTGGTAACCATTAAATTTATTATGTGTTTATCTTTGCATGTCAATGTCGCCATTTTATTCACACTTTGTCAGATGTAAATTACTGAATGCGGTCACGTGTTTGCCATATATGGAAGATAAAAATTGGATATTGACTGGGATGAAGAACGTTAAAGTAACGTCATTGTCTTTGTGAAGTGTATAACAACATGGGATACTATCATCATGAATGGTTTATTAAGTTGTGAAATAGCTGCAAGGAGTAGAATGTTATCCTTATATCCTTAAATCAAACGTTCCAGAAAGAGCAGCGGGGATTTTTTTTTGGGGGGGAGAGGGGGTAGAACAAGTAGTGTGAATTGTAATGCCCAGTGGTTGATAAATATCGATTGGCAGTTTTTCCATTATGACGAGAAACAGTTCTGTGGAACGGATTAAAATTACAATCTCTCAGTGTCAAAAATGAACCGTAATATCTCTTGTTTCCATCTCAAGTATATCGAACCACAATTATTTTATCGACTAATTAATTTCATCGATTTAATTTTAATAATAAGGCATGTTTTTCTTTAGAAACAATTTCTGACAGGCATCGTAGACATAAATAACTTTTGATTTATTGTTCTTTGTTAATGTCGAGGAATAAAATGAGTTACAAACGTGGAACAACACGTCTAGTATTAGCATGTTTCGTACAGATGCATGGGGTATAACATCATACTGAGCTTGCCAATTTTCGTCTGTAGCTGAATTTTGCTGCTATTCTAGAGAAGTATCAAAATGTGTTGCATGCAGCTCAACGATTGAATGCTTGATGTCGTAAATACTTTGATAGATTGACGTATCAAAACCTGCTTATTCTGAATTCGTTTGTTAATTTTACACATGAAAACCTGCTCACTGCAACGTCCTGCACAACAATCATAAATAATTTTGCATTTAAGAAAAATCCTAGCACATCTTTTCGTCTGAACTTCGCATGAGTTAGACTATGTAAGATTAACACATCAGCTGGATACACTAAGTTTAACAAATCTATGAGCACTTAATAAATTTGCAATTTTCATCAAATATAATTTTGCTAATAATCATAGAGATATTCATAATAATCATGCATTATCTGATGTAAAATACTCCTTTCATTCATTATAAAAATCAGTTTCTCAATTGTTTTTCAGTAGTAACTATTTCACGAAAAAGCATTGAAGAACATGAATCGTTCAGTACACGCTTGATACCATTATTTTACGTACTGTTCTGTACACGTTTGATGCCATTATTTTACGTGCTGTTCTGTACATGTTTGATACATTATCTTACTTACTGTTCTGTACACGTTTGATGCCATTATTTTACGTTACGTGCTGTTCTGTACACGTTTGATGCTATTATTTTACCTACTGTTCTGTATATGTTTGATACCAGTATTTTACGTACTGTTCTGTATACGTTTGATGCCATTATTTTACGTACTGTTCTGTACACGTTTGATGCCATTATTTTACGTACTGTTCTGTACACGTTTGATGACAGTTCTTATGCAGTGTTTAGTACACATTTGATACATTTTCTCACGTAATGTTCCCTGCATGTATGATACAATCACTGTTACGTTGCAGTTGTTGTTCTTGCTGTTGTTATGGCGTTTAACGCCATTTTCAGCACATGATAGCCTACATGGCGGCCAGTAGCACTGGTAGAGGAAGAACCCTGGAAGAATCACCGACCTAATAGAAGCTACCGGCAAGGATCCTCACATACACACATTGGCAAAGCCCGCAGACAGAAGAAAGATAGCAGTGATCCGTAACGGTGAGAGCTTTAGACCACTCTGCCCACCCGCATTTTTACATAATCCACAAAACACGTCGGACATCGTCATTTTCACATAATGTTCAGATTGCTTATATTATTATTATATGCTTATTTTGTTTTTTTTCCGTTAAGTTTACATTGTCAGAATATTGCATTATTTTACGATATTGCGCTGGCATGAAACTTCATTTTGGACTAGCATGTTCCCAATAGGGTATTAGAAACTACGTTGCAATCAAATTATCTACACTCTCGTAGTAGAAGCTTTTCGTTTTGGTTGATTAATATTTTTCTGAATGAACTAAAGGAGATGTTGCTTGGACTGTCACATACAGCTGCTTTGGCATATTCCGCGTTAACGTTTTTGATAGTGTTTTGGATTTAGGCTAGCTATAGATGCCAGACAGGGTCCTTACAAATAACATGCAAGTGACAAGGCATAAACTGTATTATTTAGCTGGTAATAGGAATAGCCAAAAATATACCTAAGTTTTACATCCTGAATGTCCTCAAAATGTACTTTCTTAGTGCTGCAAATCCGAATTACACGAGCCATGTCATGGGTTCTCAAGACTGATTACACATTTCGAAATTGTAAAGTAACTACATTCCAAGTGGAGTTACATCCCCCTTACTACGTTCAAAATGAAATACATATTACATTTCATAGCGTTTTTTTTATAAATGCAATTAAAAGATCGAAAGACTTCATATTTTTTTCCAATATTATGGTTTCAAACATTCAATGACAGAACGGAAACACACTTGCAGATGTCAACACACGCTGATTCAGTCTGATGTATTTCATATAGAATTGGCACAACGCTGCTGAAATTCGATGTACTTCATGTAGATAGATCTAGTCCATAATCACAAAATGTAGTCGAATCAACACAAATACCAAATTCTATTCATCCCAAAACAAATTAAAAAGCTGTTGCAATGCGCATTCATTCACAATGACTCGAAATTTAATTTAAGTAGACCAAAACGCCATTTTCTTTCGAAAGTTAAGTCTAGCGCGATACCAAGTTGAAATTGATCTGGGTGGAGTTATGTGCGCATAAATACTGTTGTTGCTGTGTAATGAAGAATCTGCGCTTGCGTATTTAGTTTGGAATACAGCGTAAATTCATTTACTTTGTTTTTTGTGGTTTATTTTTGTTTATATATTTAAACTTTGGATAGAATAAGAAAATGAGCAGATAATAAAAAGATTGCTGCATTTGTATGGAAAACTATGAACTCGTTTTGTCAGATGGGTGTACTGCACTCAAAAGGTCGTGCAGTATATCCATCTGAAAAACTCGTTCATAGTTTTCCATACAAGTGCAAGAATAACATAAAAACAGAAAATGAGACGTATATCAGGAAAAGAAAAGGAAGTTATAAGTTCACTAAAACACAAATACACGCATATATATATATATATATATATATATATATATATATATATATATATATATATATATATATATATATATATATATAATCGCACTTTGTTATCTATAAACTTTGAGATTATTGGACTTCAACATTTCAGAAATATAAAGTTGACTTAGAACGATGCATATACTGGAGTACTTTAAAGAAAAGCATAGCGGATGGGTAATACATGCTGTATGCCTCTAAAATGACTGTACATACAAGGTTTGCAGACAAAAAGCATCGTGATGATCGGTTTATTTCAAACTAATCATAAAACAATTGGGTTTTATTGAGCTACTATGGAAACAAAAATATTCCAAGTTACTTAAACATTTTCTCGGCTACTAAAGATCTTTTTGTCAGTTGAAGACAACCAGATGCAGTGTAATTGAATTCTTGATGAAATAGTCAATCCTTGTTAAATTGCCTGTTGTAATGGTGGTCGCCTAAATATGCCCCAAGGAACACACACATTCTTTGTGCAAGAGTAAGAGATTAAATATTAATTGTATCTATGTATAACGTCTGGAACAATGGATGTCTCAAATAAGGCAATATTGTTTGTCATGAAATCCAAAGATGTGTGGGAGAAAACATCGATTATCTGTCTTCTCAAAATTGTGTAATAATATAAGACTCCAAAATGTAATAATAAGAGATAATCCGATTTGAAGAACAAAATCCCATTACTTTATACTAATCTGAATTGCTTGAATAAAAGAAAAAAAAAATAAAAGAATATGCCTATGTAAATGCTCTTAGAAATCGCATAACTGGACATTATTGTTATAACGGAACGGTAATGTTATAATGGGACGTTATTGTTATAACGGAACGGTAATGTTATAATGGGACGTTAATGTTATAACGGAACGTTAATGTTATAATGGGACGTTAATGTTATAACGAACGTTAATGTTATAATGGGACGTTAATATTATAATGGAAGTAGCTGCTTTGAAGAATATGAGTTTAATTTTGTCTGTTAGCCATATCAACAGTTGAGAACAGACCATTTACAAATACACGAACCTCTGTTAAATCCATTTACAGGAACACAAGCTACCATATATATATATATATATATATATATATATATATATATATATATATATATATATATATATATATATATATATATATATATATATATATATATAAACGAGTTGCATAAATTTAATATTAAATCATTTCCTAATTGACATTGTTTTATCACAAAGTTATTGATTTAATGGTTATATTTTAGGGAGACAGAGGAGCAAATAATTTCTTTCATTGTGACTCAGATGGTATATATTTTCCTTTTGTTGCGGCCAAACAATAGTCCCAGATGCAGTTCTTACCATTAACGTTTAAAATTATTTTTACAAATTTTAAATCTAAGAGATTAATTCCGAATAAATAGAACACTCAACTCAGATAACGTCATTTTTCAAAAGAAAATGGTCCATGGAAATTTTGTTTTACGTCACATAAATTGACATGGGTTAGGGTAAGCGATGAATGTTCACACCTATAATAAGTCATACAGATTATGTAGGCGTTCATAACCGATTATTTGAGTAATCTTTACTGGATAGAAAATCCATGAGTTAAGCTAATGTGTTTGGGATAGGATATTTGCATTATTTGATTTGAAAGAGTAGATTACAGTAGACGATGACAAGTTTTATTTACAGTCGGATTAGCATCGCATAGAAAGAAACGTTATCTTGTTTGAGATATTGTATCACGTAAAAATTTTCAGGTTCGATAAATTTCAATTAAACCACTCTTGTATAAAGATTGGAATCCATATTGCATATACACCGCCAACCCTCTTCCTACGACCGCTATAAACTGAGCGATACGCTTAGTTTTATTTATTATTGCTATCCTTGTCTCTCTATGTTACGCCATTTCTCAGTACACGAATCCCTATACATAACTTAAGTAGCCACTTTGGGGTAAATCGGCCATATTCAGAAAGACATAATCCTTTTTTCCCAATTCGGGAACCGAATCAATATATGCCACCAAAATGTTGATGGTAATAGTAATATGGGGAGCATGATGGGAAATTTCCATTAGCCGTTGAAAGCAATGATTGCAATGATATATTCCGGGCTAACGGCGTACACTTTTCCAATAAAGGGCAGTGGTATTTGTATAAATCCCTTATGGGATAATCCTTACTGCTTGTAAAAAAAATTGTACTTTAGATTAGTAGACTGAAGCCATTTAGTTCACACTTCACTTTTTTATTTTCCATACTTGTTTCATTTCCTTAAATATCATAGCATGTTCGTTCCATTTCCTACATGATTTAACTTTATATTAACACATCTCATATATTTACTACGTTTTGGTATGTTTTCAAGTTTAACATTACTTAATTCAGGTACAAATTGGTCCAAGTGTCATTTCTTTAGCTTTCAGATAATAGCAATATCGATACAGGTAATCTGTAGTTTTTTTGAGGGTTTTCAACATTACGCTCTACTACCTGTCAAGTTGAAATCGGTTCCATTGTCTCTTCTGTTCTACAGTACATACATTAGCTCACGAGTCTCAAACACGCAGCCCGCATGCGTCCCGCCAAGTCATATCCTGTGGTCCGCAAAATCATAGGAGTCATAAGGTGAGATAATAAAGGCGGTGCAGCCCTTGGGCCATGCAAAATGCCGCCATGCGTCCTTCACAGTGGTTTAAGTTCGAGATCCATGCATTAACTCCACTCTGCATGCTCTTATTACTTGTAGCTAATGTCAATCCAACTTATAGTTCAGATGTGTCTTTCCACTTGACTGCCAGTTTTCAAGTTTGGTGTGTTTCACTTGGCTCTGTATTTATTGACTTTGCCTGCAAATTCTATTCTCCTTGATGTTGCTTGAAGTTATCATATAGTCTTCCTGTGTGACTATACCAGTCATCAAGTAGATTGTATATCATTTAACACATCCTTTCTTGACTTTGTAAACTAACTCGATTCTACATGTTATTATTAAAAGTTATCAAGTGGGTCCTTCCACTTGACTCCACCAGTTATTAATTTGATCGTAGATCTCTTGACTCTTCCCTTTTCCAGATTGCAAACTACCTTTAGTCTACATGTTATTATTACAAGTTATCAAGAGTTTCCTTAAAATTGACTCTAGCAGTAACCAAGCTGATTGCAGATTACTTGACTCTTCCGTTCTCGAGTCTGTCAGTGTACTGGACTGTAGATGCTATTATTACATGTCATCAATTTGGTCCGTCAGCTTGACTCTACCATCTATCAAGATGATCCTGATCATTCGACTCTTTCTGTCTGCATCCTATAATGAACATTTAAGTCTTTCCACTTAAACCTACTGTACGATTCAATTCTTATGTTTGTCATCTGACTTCAATTTGAATGTTACAACTACTATGTACACCGTGTTTTCTTCGTTCGATCTACCTCATATCAAGTTGGTCGTTGCTCATTTGACTGCAGTCATTTAGTGTTAATGACCTTGATTTGTGAAATTTGTACACGATGTACCCGATGTTTTCCTTTTAAATTTTCAGAATACCTTCACAAAGAAAAGTCTCCAAGAAGGTTCAGATAGTTGTCGAATCTATGATTACTTCACAAGGAAGAATTCCTCCGCAACAAAAGCTTCCAAGGGAATACGGGTGGTGGTGAACACCTTGAATGACAGGCACAGAATCTCCACAGCTTAGTTCCAGGTCTTTCTTTATCCCTTGATACGGAGGCGATAAAGAACAGCACGAGAGGTGACAAGCCATCAAGGCCTACATGAATGACCGATTGAACAACATTTTCTGCACCCTGCAACAGATGCATCAACCAGCTGGCAAGTAGTCACCTGCTGCTTTAACATTAATGACTCTTTCCAACAACAAAAGCCAACTATGACGAATAGTTCCGTCAGCTGATCAGTTGCCATGATGCTGAATATGGTACAACACACTTAAAGTTGCACCTGCAGTTACGTTTCCATTGGGGGGTGCTTACCTATCATAAAGGCAAAAACTGTACAGCTGGTCTAACCTGCTCATTCCAACACACATTTCAATTCTCATGCCAGGAGACTGTAATGCTGTCTTTCAAATTCATGTCCCGTTACTCACCTAAGGTGGAATTATACAGCAAGCCTTTGCTTTTTTGTGGGATCAAATTTAGGAGCAACACCTGTCACATATGGTAAATATTATGACCGGAGATCAGGTTGCCTGCAGAAACCGAAGATTACACTTCATGATCTTCATTCCATAATTGATACCCTCAATTTTGCTTGTGGTGTGGTACTTCGAGAACGAGCATTCCTTCGGCGACTCATTAGGCTCACAAATGGATTTTCTCATAATCAATACCACATTCGACTAGGACACACTGAATCTTTTTACTGACGCTGCTATTACCCTGGGCTAAGGGGTAGTTCTAGGCTCTATATGGTTTCATGGGTTTGGAATGAGACGTGGAAAGAATAAAACATCGCTGTGCTTGACTTCAACCGTATTTTTGCGATTTAACTATGAAGACCTTTTCTGGCTAACAATTGTATTCATATTCATGCCAATAACATTACCCTTGGTAATATCAATAATGAGCGATCCTGCAGGGAATCGGACATTATGTATATGAGTCGGCGACTGGTCCTCAACTGCCTCATCGACAATAATTTGTTTCGTGTTCATCACTTCCCTAGTCTTCAAACCAGGTTCACAGATTCATCCATATCTCAATCTCAGAACAGGTCCCGGAACTACCGACATCAACAGAGATGGAGTAATATTGTCCATATTAATTATTAGTAAAAAGTGTTCTTTTTTCATCTTAGTGAGAACTTCACAGGCGCAGTTGGAAACGCTGTATCGATTGTTAACTGCTTTCAAATTCCACCGTACTTGCACTGTTTCAAGTAGCAATTTGGTCCTTTTTCAACATTTTTTAAAAACATCTCCACCATCCACCATATCTACCTTTACTTCGGCTATTGGCTAAGTGCACAAACTTAAAACTATCCTTAACATAAAATTGCTTTCTTATTCAAAATCTTCTGCAAACTCTTTATAAATATTTACCGCACACAGATGCCAGACTACCAATTGATAAAATTAATGTATTCCAAAAATAAATCATTCAAATCCTAGTGACATTTACTCACATTACCTTTCGAGCGACTCTATTTAAGCCCATGCGGTTATTGGAAATGACTGTTATACCACCTGGTTGAAGAAACACAAACTTACTTCAGTTCTCTCATGATTTGATTAGTGACTGATTTAGTTGTTGAGTGTACACATTACCAGCACTCCAAGGTTACCGTTTTTCGCCAAAGTGTCGTACCCAAAAAAATACAAGACCAGTGACCAGTGCCCAGTGCCCTGTCCACGCGCTGCGTCAATATTTTCAACTACGGGGTAGTCATTTGTGACCACTATTCCTTACCTCTGAGGGGTTGTCCATAACTAGGCAAGAGTTTAACCAAGCCCTGCGCATATCGAACTTGCTGTGTGGTTTTAATACTCAATTAAATTCAGTTTTAAGATTGGGGCAGCACAAGAAAGTGCTCAACAGGGTCTCTCGGGCAGTCGAAGTCAGATCTTATGTAGGTGGCAGTCAGATACCTTCAAGAAATATATCCGCCTGAGCGATAGAATGTCCAATTGGTAATTCAGTTCTGACTTCGCTCGTTTTACACATCACCATAGTAGTTTTACTGCCTGGTTGTGCTTTCCAATTTTTCTTCTTCCACGTCTCGTGGATGCAAAGACCGATACAGCCGTCCACATAATGCGGGCATTGCACCTTATATGGGTTAATTGAAGATGTGACCATCTTGCAACAGGTCATTCCTCCAGATGCATTATTTGACAATGAATACGAACATTGTTTGGATATTGTGTATCTGATTATCTTGCTTTCTTTTCGATTCATGCTCGTTTGCCATGCTTGATTGCTACGGATCTTCCTCTTCTTCGTCCTCTTCTTCCTTTCTTAGTTTTGTTTATTTTGTGCTATACGGAGAGCGCTTGGTGTGTCTGGCCGTCTCTGTGTTGTGGCGGTCGGAGCTAAAAATTTCCATCACTTTAGCTTCATAAAGCATGTAAAGTAAGCTAACGAATGTATGAAGTGTGCATAAAGAAGTTATGTCATTATAGCAGTAACTTTCATATGCATATGTATACATTTTGAATTCTGTTTTATTTCCGTATGCAATCTTTACTGAAGTCACTTACAGTGGCCTGCACCAACTGTCATGAAGTATGTTATATTTACTTCCACGATTTTGAACTCTATTGACGCGCACCTTGCATTGTTATTCTTAAATCAAATATCTTACCTTCTCAGTCTTGACGTCTCCTGTGTTATAAACAAACACCTAACCATTAATACACTTAACTATGGACACTGACCTGAGGCCAGACAGTGAATGTTTGGTGTCTATTTTAAAAAACATAAATACGCACGCATTGAATATAGGACACTGACCTGGGGACAAATGTGTATATTTTATATGTCAACAACGAAAGCATAAATATACTCGCGTTAAGGACACTGACCGACGGCTGCACGGTGAATGCTTTTGTCAATAACTAAAACAATAATACATTGACATTTATCAAGGACAGTTACCTGTAGGCTGATCGTATTGGCATATTGTGCATCCAAACCCTTTTATTGCGAAGAGAGTTTGTGCTCACGTTTCTACTAAACCATCAAAAAAAAGCTTTCACAGCATTTTCATACCTGAATAAAAGTTAAACGAAACATTGTCTTCGAATTTGCAAAGCTTTTATTAATGGTGATATCTTCATTGCCTTTACATAATCATTTATTTTTTTTACTCCATTCTTTAAAGTCTATGTTTATAAGTGTTACGTTACGGCTCGTTCAAAGTAACATAAAATAAAGAGTGAAGACAACAAGCTTAGTAAATTTTAACAAAGATTAATTTATTTTCCTAGAAAACACGAATAAATGTAAATAATTTAAGCAAGCCTTACGGTTTACAGAAATGATCAAACTTTTGTTCAAAATAGAAATATAAGTCCTGTAAAATGTTCTAAACACAGTTTGAAAGTTTCTGAACTTCTGGTCCAAAATGGCGGATGACCACGTCAGACTAAAACAAACAGAAAATTCCAGAATTTACACGATAAAGCACAGTTTGTGTTGTCCCGTTCCAATATAGAATATTTTCGGGAAAATGTCCAATTCAGTAATGTTTTTCTCCAGGAAAACAATTATTCATAAAAACGAAGTGAAAATAGCTCCTCTAACAAGACATGTGATTCTACGTAGACATAAGGACATCTTCTTCTAGCACAAAAATACCGTTTTAAAGGTATTAGTAGTTGTATAACTGACTTTACGACTCGACTACGACTGTCGACTGTTAGCTCTCGACTATGAATGTCTGTCCGTGACTGTGTACTACTTACAAAAATCTCAAACATATAAATGAAGATAATGCGTTGTTTTAATTGCACACGCACGAGGACACATGCAATTTTGTAATACTTCTGGACATTCAGGAAAGACAGACCCAATACCAGCCAATCGTTTTCATGGCTATTCTGAATGTTTACTTGTAATGAATTTGTTATCATATACAGCACGTGCTCACATGAGTCATATCTACGACTCAAGTAAACACTGTTTGTTCAAAAACATGTAGACTGATATTAATATAATTATATTAATAATTACATTTAATGAAATAAAATGAAATAAAAAGATTTATACAAAATTCACACCTTAACACTCACAATTAAACTACAGGGTGGTAACACCTTCCCCCATAAAGAAAAAAGAAAGATTTATGTAATAAGGCTTTCTTTTTCATAAGAGATGTAAATTCTACACAAGATAAAAATTACATTAAGAATTCTTATGAATTTATAAAAAAGAGACTTTCTACACACGGGAAATTTTGAAATAGATTTGACCTTAGCAATTATAGTTTTCATATGTCCATGTCCCACAATATGTCCTAGGAAGGTAACACGTGTATGGCAGAACTCACTTTTAGATAAAAAGATTTGCATCAGTGAGTCTCTCTAAGAACGTCCGAATCGTGGTTATATGTTCTTTCCAGGTGTTGTTGTAAATGATGACATCAATGTATGCATCACAATTGTCTAGACCAGAAGAACTAATTCATATGGCGTTGAAAAGTACTCTGAAAAATCTTCATCCCAAAAAACACCACTTTGAACTGGTAGAGTCTGTCTGGAGTCACAAATGTCGAAATGTCTTTGTTTTGCTCTTTCCGTTAAAGGAATTTGCCAAAACTCTTCCGAGGGTAGAATTTAGGGACGTATTAGGCATTTCCAATTTTGTCGATACAATCATCGATTCTTGGCAGTGGAAATGAGTTTGTTTTTGTCACACTATTTACCATTCTATAATCCGTAAACATTCGGAAAGTTTTATCTGGTTTTGGAACAAGAATGAACGGTGAACTCAATCTAGCCCAATCCTGGGCTCTATAAAAAATCATTGTCCAGTAAATACTGACTCAGGTGCCCCGAGTGGCCGAGTGGTCTAAAGGGCTGTCCGTTACGGATCACTGCCATCTCACCTCTGTCTACGTGTGTTCGAGTCTAGGACTCGGCAAATGTGGATATGTGAGAAAGCTTGTCAGTAGATTCTCGTGGGTCGGTGTTCCTTTCCGGTGATTTCCCGGTTTCTTCCTCCACCATTAATACTGGTTGCCATGAATAGCCTATCGTGTGCTGAAAAATGGCGTTAAGCCCAACAACAACAACAAATACTGACTCTCTTTTCATATATTGTTGTTTATAATGATCCATCCTGTATGGGTGTTGTTTCATGGGTTTCGAATTTATTGTTTTAACGTCGTGACAAATTTGGTTTGTTCTTGTAGGCACGTCTGGAAAAAGTGCTTATATTCAGACAACAATTGTTTAAGTTCAGTTTTTTCTTGATCTTGCAGATGAAGAAAAGTTTCTGGTCTAGATTTTTAACAACTTCCGAATTCTGCAGACTTGTTGCTCAAATACTAGTAGAATCCAGTTAATGCAAATCTTCTTTTGGTGGGACAGGAACAACTAAATTGAATACATGATTTATTTGACTATTTTTTTAAAAACAGTAGCACTCCATTAATTTACTTAGACTTGAGTACTAATATTATAATCTAACTCATTTTCTTCTTTACTTTGTAGGGCCATATAATCTAAATTGCACAAAATTGTGCAGAATATGCAAGAGAGAATGGACTTTATTACAGGACACCAAAATTCTCTCTGGTACACATTGGTTAAACCATAGTTTCACTTTCGACTTGAACTGCTGAATACCAAATTCAAGTGTAACAAGCTGGAACACACCAGACTTAAACTTTGACCTTTGACCAAATTGATCAAACTTGAGAAGGCCAAATTGAGCAAACTTCCTTAAAGGAATTGTTTTTGAAATACTTGTTGACACACGCTTGATTGTCAACAAATTTTGGTCACATGGCATGGTCTCTGGTAAGGGATAAATACAATCTACTACAACTCTACATGATTTGTCAAATGCAGGAATTGGTTTCAAATAAGCTTTAGGAATCTTTAGATTTGGTTTTCCTACAATTTGACACACCTGACAAGATCTGCAAAACTTGGAAACATCACTTTTTATTGTTGGCCAATAGAATTGAGTCCAGATCTTGTGATATATTTTACTTATCCCCAAATGACCAGCCATAGAAGTTTCATGAGCCTTGATAAGTATTTTCTGTCTGTAATGTTTCGGAACTACAATTTAATATTTTACTGAGCAATTGTCAATAGCAGATACCTCGAGTGTCGCCATTTTCTCATAAGAACTCCATTTTTAATGAAGTAACAGACAGGTACTTCAGTTACTTCAGTTTCACTAACGACCCGCTGAAACAAACAGGAGATCTTAGGATCCTTCTCCTGTTCAAAAGAGGATCGCTATGATCAATACCTTTCGACTGATTCAAATTAGAAATGAAAGTGACCTCATCAAAAGCCTGACATATACACGTCTCAGCTAAAGTAACAAAGTCCTTATCAAAATCATTCTCAAGAGCTTTCTTTGCCAAAGCTCTGATAACTGAACAAGCTAAACATAAATCAGGGAGATCTTTTTCAATAGGATCAACTTTCTGACCAAAGAGGGCTTCTCAGTTACAAGTGGATTAACCACAACCTTGTCTCCAGCTAAGTCATTGCCTAGCAACAAATGAACGCCCTAAACGGGCAAGGTAATCACTACACTGACGGTCACAGGTCCTGAAACTAAGTCTGATGATAAATTAACAGAATGGAGAGGAACATTAACAAATCCGCACTCTACTCTCTGAATGAGAACACTCTCATTAGAATAGGTATTCTCAGAAGAAGGCAAAACACCTGAAACTAAAAGACTCTGAGAAGCTCCTGTATCCCTTAGGGATACGATTGGCCAAATCACCCAAGAATGATATAGAACCCTTCTAAATGAATGGTTCAAAATTATCCAAACTCAATTAGACTGAGGTTTATCAAACCCATCAAATGTATTGTTTTCAATACATGACCTTGATCTTCTAGAAATAAGAGCATTTGGGCTAGGTCTATCTTGATTCTGATGCCTATATTTAAGTTTGAAGTACTCAGAAATGACGTGTCCTTTTTTCTTACAAACGGTACACGTGGGAAGAGACACGGATTTAGAATCAAGTCTCTCAGAGGCTTGATATTTAGAATTTGTGCCAGATTGATTTTTACTGAGATTCGTATTTGTTTGAAACACCTTTCTATCAGTAAACTGCTGATTGAAAGATTTGCTTACAAAAATAACTATATGTGTTACGGAATACCTATCAGCAGCCAGAGCAACATTTTCCAAGGTCTTAATCTCATGATCTTCAAGGTGATTTTTGATAATACTAGGAATAAAGTTTTTGAACTCTTCTAGTAATACCAGTTGTTCAAGTCTTTCATAATCATATTCAATTTTCTCAGATAGACACCATCTCCCTAGCAAATTCAACATAAGTTTGTATAATGTCTTTTTTGTGACTTCTGAACTTTTGTCGATATGCCTCGTAGCCTTTCAAGATGCAATCCTTAACCAAATCGTAATTTGAACTTTGTTCTACTGACAGAAATATATAGATATTTCTGACCTTGTCATGAAGTACATTCTGCAATAATTGAGTCCAATACTCTCTTGGGCATTTTTAATTCTCAGCTACTTTTTCAAACATTATAAAATATTTGTCTACTTCCTTTTCACTAAATGGGGGAACTAATTTGATATTTCCTAAAATGTTAAACTTTGAATTTGCATGAGATGTGGAATCAAGCCTTTCACTTGCCAGATCGAATTCTTTCATTTTAATTTGCATTTGTCTCTCTTTATCCCTTTCTTCTAATTGTCTTTGTTTTTCTCTTTCTTCAAATTGTAATCTCATTTCTTCGTTTTTTAATTCTATTTGCCTATCCTTTTCTTTCTCTTCCAGTTTTATTCTCATTTGTTCTTTTTGTAATTAATTTTGTATTTATTTTTCTTCTTTTTCTAATTGTATTCTCATTTGTTTTTTTTTTTGTAATTCTATTCGCCTTTCCTTTTCTTTTCAACGTTTCAAGAATAATTCTGTAACTTCATTTTGATTGCGCTAGGTCACGGAAATAGGCCTAATTCGACCCAAAATAAGTAGAGTGTGCTGTTAGGTGGGGTCTCTTGCAAGACGGAGTATCAAACTACTGTGAATATAAGAAGAAACTTAATGATTCATATTTATTCCGAGTTTTTGAATCACTCATACTTGTGTTCTTGTAAGTCTGCAGACGTGTTTAAGTTCACTTAGATATTATTCGAGAGGGAAAACATTTGTTCGGAGGTTCTTGGAGGACCAGTACATTTCCGGTATTGAAATTTATAATAGCGCTTAATTCATTTAGGACTTTCATATACCCTTATAAGGAATATTTTGGTCCCACTTCATAATATTGTAAATTCATCACACATTTTTCATTTATAACTGATAATTAAATTGTTTTTCAAGTTTTATAAAACATTTTGGTTATTCTTCTTTTCTGTTACTTGAGTTTGTGATCGTGGAGCCGTAACAGACCAAAAGAATGTAAAGTTCCCTATACATTTCTGAATCAGGTATATACTGGTCCACCAAAAATCGTGACGTTGTCAATTTGGCATTGTCCAAAGTCCATGAATAATTCACAATAATTCCAGAATAATATAGCCAAAAAATGAGCACATTATATTTCCACTAAACAGTTTAAACAAATGTTTTGCAAATTTGATATTACAACAGAAACATAATAAACAAGAATGACTATCAGATATAAATAAATATTGAGTGTACAGTTTTCTCTTTATATAAACCATCTATTACTACTATATTTCACAACATACTCGCATGTTATTGATCAAATTACTTAATAAATATTGCAAAACACCTATTAATGTAACATAGCGCATCCAATGGAAAATTCTTTAATTCTTTAGAAAAAGTCAAAACTCCACCAGACAATGGAGAAAGAGCCGAATTTCCCAAATCTATCTACTAACAATTATATTAATATTAACTATCAAGAGGTATGAAAGCATTTATTTATAGATCCTACTCAATTTTGCCTTCTTTAATATCTTAAAACAGACCCTATGCACGTACATCACCAACTAAAGATAACCAATACAATTTGCACAAATGAATAAAATAAAAATTACAAAAATTAGATAACATCATGTACCAGGCATTACAAAAATAATATATATATATATATATATATATATATATATATATATATATATATATATATATATATACAACATCTGAAATGATTAAATCTCTAACCTAAATGATTAGATTTATAATTTAAACGATTAGATTATACATGTGTGATTAGAGGTGTGAGCTGAAAAGTTAAATTTATATCCTTATAATCAGATCTTTGTTACTAAATGATACGTTCTATAACTTGAATGATTAGATCTGTAAAATGAATGCTTAGTTATGTAAAATGAATGATTAAATCTATGACATAAAACGATTAGATCCATAAAAACTGAATGTCTATATCTATAACCTGAATGTCTATATCTATAACCTGAATGCAGTGTCTGACTACCAAATAGGCAGAAAGTGGGATCCATCCCTTTGTTTTTTAAATTGTTGGTTGGTAAAATATTAGGAGATAATTTGCGAGAGGGGTTGGGGTGGGAGTGGGGGAGGGCTAGATTAAATCTGTAAACTGTATGATTAGATATGTACCCTTAATTATTAGATCTGTAACTTCAATGATAAGATATGTAACTTTAATGATTAGATCTGTAACTTTAATGATTAGATCTATAACTTTAATGATTAGATCTGTAACTTTAATTATTAGGTATGTAACTTTAATGATTAAATATGTAACTTTAATGATTAGATCTGTAACTTTAATGATTGGATATGTAACTTAAACGATAGTTCTATAACCTGAATGATTAAATATATAACTTGAATTGATATTGCTATTCTTGACATCCCGGGTAAACAGCAAATCTAAATGGGCTTCAGTTGATTTTCTCTGTGTCACATAGGAACTTTTTTCCTTTCATTCGAAATATCACAATATATGATACATCTGCAGGTCTCAGTTATCAATAATAAGAAATAAAATGTACCAAACATCTACGGGGAAAGAGAGTGAGTTAGAATCAGAACAGGGATAGTAAATCGAGCATCTCCTCGTGGCGCAAAGTACTAACTTTAAGAATGTCACATGTTTCTCAAGTATAATGCAAGGTCGAAATTTTAATGCATTCATGATACGTGATATTAGTGGTAGGCAGTTAGTTTCCATTTCCGTGACATTATATATCCATTGATATGTTAAAAGTGCTATTAAAATGCCGAAAAAGCACAACAAAACAAACAAAAGCAAACTTTGGGTGGCTATTATATATGCTTTGTAATACGCAGTGTTTTTCGCTGGCTAACGTTACACTTATAACGGAGGAAATGGATGTATGCCATGAAATATCATCATGCAGGATTAATTTATTTTCAAGGAAATATCAGCTTAGCAGTAGAAATGAATTGCACGGATTGCATTATATTGATGACGAGCATTCCTTTCTAGCTCCACAGATCCATAATTGGCAATAACGGGCATCCCCTTCTAACTGGACGGATTCCATCACTAGTGATGATCATCATCCACTTCTAAATGCATATATATTCCAGTACTAGTGATAATGAGCATGCACTAAGTACAATGATTTCATAACTAATGATGACTAGTAACCCTTCTAATTGTACCGACCCCCCCTCTATCTAATTGCACGGATTCCACGACTATTGATGATGAGCATCCTTTTCACGTGCGATTTTCAGAAAAAGGTCATCATCTTCCTTTATTATTCACTTTAATGAGTAGTTTCATAATTTGAATTTAACCGGAGAAATATGGCATCATATTCGTGTTCTATTCAGCTGTGCTTGTGTGGGTTTAAAAAGCCTTTCCTTTCCTCAGCATGTTGTAAGCTTGTCGTGTACTTTAAAAAGTACGCATAACTTCATTTGCTCCGGCATTAGATAAATGACTCGTTACGATGAACCTCTGATTTGACAAAATTATAACATGTATGTTGTGGTGTTAGGTCATGCCAAGAAAAGCATTGAAATAAAGAATAAATAAAACCATAAACCATAAACTTTTATCCAAGAAAAATAGCCACTTTGAATTGCGCATATAACGAAAGAACTCGCGATTGCAACATGAGTGGCACATAAATTATTTTGTGTTCTATTGGGTTAATGGCACAGATATTTATTTGTGTTCTATCATGTTATTAGTACAGAGATTACTTGGTGTTCTATCAGGCTAATGGTAAACAGATTACGTTGTGTTCTATCATGTGACTGCTACAGAGATTAATTTGTGTTCTATTGGGTTATTGGTACTTAGTTTACACGGTGTTCCATCATGTGACTGATATTACAGACATTACTTTGTGTTCTATCAAATAATTATTAGACATTATTTTGGGTTGCACAAGTTTATAGCACAGATGTTACTTTGTGTTCTAATACGTTTATATATATATATATATATATATATATATATATATATATATATATATATATATATATATATATACAGAATACAAATCATATGGCGAATAACAACCCTCTCAAGCGTACTGGATCCACCAAGGGATCACGTTTGTCAGGGATTAATTAAAATAGATGCAATAAACTGACGACGAACAGTACGAAACTAGTAACTAACTAGCCTAAGCGCTTTCGACTCCTAATGAGTCTTTTTCAAAGGCAAATACAAAACATAGTTACGACAAACAAATAAACATAAAAACGTTGTTTGTAAACCTCTACATTTCTGTCTTCACATGTGCTAAAACTATAAATACAACCAGCTTGTATAGACTAGTTGCGGAAACTGAAAACGTTGTATAATTCCCTAAAAGTCTACAAGCCAAAGCGACATCTATTTTTACTTTGTGTACATATGTAACGCAGATTATATCCCGGATATTTGATTCTATACCGGTTATTCTTATAGTAAAAATTGAAGGATAATAAGAAGATTTAGAAAATGTTAAATTCTACTAGTGCATAGTTTTCATTTTCTAGTCTTCTTGGTTTAGACCGCTTGGTTTCAATGTTCTAAGGCGGCGTATCCAGTATGATTCCTTTTCCTTCCTGGTTTCGGAACTCCAGCTGTGGTTGTTAGCAATAGCGATAAGTATTATATCACTGAAAGTGTGGCCAGGGGAGGAGAAGTGTTCTGCGACCGGGCTTCTGTACAGCTTTTTTGTCATCCAATCAGATCTATGAAGGTTTATCCTTATGTGTAGCTTTTCAGTTTCTCCCACGTACTGAAGGCCACAGATCTTACATGTGATGAGATAAATCACATTCTCTGTTTTGCACGTTTTGTTTGGACCATGTATGTTTAGTTTTTCTTTAGTCACTGTGCTAGTGAATGTCTTGGTCTCTATCATATGTTGACAGGTTTTGCATCTTTTATCGCCACAGGGTCCAGATTGACTAGGTTGGTTTTGACTAGCGATTGTTGTTAGCTTGGCCCTGACTAGGATGTCCTTTAGGTTTTTTGGTCTCCGGTAAGCCACTACAGGTTTGTTCGGAAGTATTAGGTTTAGTATGTCTGACAAACACTAATGCAACTGTTACAGTAGTCAAAATCTCCAATTTAGAACTTACTGATGCAGAAATAAAACTTTTATCGAAAGGTTTGAGTTTCTGTCCCCGTCCAAAAACATACGACAGAGGGAAGCTTAAGAATGACACCGAAGAATTCATCCGCCGACTAAAACTCAAAGCCCATTTTGCCTTGCAACCACCAAACAAATCAAAGGAAAATATAAGCTGCGACCAACCCACATTTAGAAAGAAAAGTAACTGGACCCCACCAAAAAGTTTAATTCCGAATCTGGAAGCCTTTATCAACTCGGTTGAAAACGATACTTCCAGACATATCAACCATACTAACAAATATTCTAATTTGACAAAAGAAGAAACAGATGCCTTGCACTCACTGAAAAGCAGAACAGACATAATAATTAAGCCTGCAGATAAGGGTTCCGCTGTTGTCGTTATGAATAGGGAAGACTACATTAGTGAAGCAAGTAGACAACTAAGTGACGCTAGGTTCTACCAAAAACTGGACCAAGATCCAACGCTGGAATATGCAAAAATCATCACTAATGTTATTGACGAGGCGTACCAAAGCGGACACAGAGACCAGCAAACCAAAAACTACTTAAGCCCAGAAAACCCAAGAGCAGGTAGATTTTATCTTCTACCCAAAATCCACAGACAAGGAAACCCTGGCAGACCTATAGTCTCAGGTAACGGACACCCCACAGAAAGGATATCAGAATATTTAGATCATTTTATGAGACCACATGTCCACAAATTACCATCATATCTTCAAGACACGACAGATTATCTCATAAAAAGCAAAGCTAGTGAACCATTACTGCCAGATACATTACTTGCTTCCTTAGACGTCACATCTTTGTACACCAACATACCGCACAACGAAGGGTTACAGGCATGTAGCGAAGCATGGGAAACAAGAACTGTAAACAATCCACCCACACACTTCTTAATCCAACTCCTGGAGCTTGTCCTAAAACTCAACAACTTTGAATTTAATGAAGAAAACTACCTACAAATCAATGGAACTGCAATGGATACTAAAATGGCCCCTTCGTATGCTAACATTTTCATGGGAAAACTTGAGGGAAAGCTCTTAGCATCGGTTGAGCGTACACCATACCAGTGGGTACGCTTTATTGATGATATTGAAATGAAGTGGCAGTATGGAAGAGAAAGTCTGGATGACTTCATATCAAAGGCAAACAACTTCCATCCTTCAATACAATTCACGGCAGAAATTTCCAACTCAAACCATGTTTTCCTGGACATAACAACCAGACTGGTGGAAAACAAATTACACACAGACATCTACTCGAAACCAACCGACAAACACCAGTATCTTCTCCCAACCAGCTGTCATCCAAAACACTGCATTAAGAACATTCCATATAGCCAGGCACTGAGGATACGCAGAATTTGCTCCGACGATGAAAGATTCCTAGAAAGGTCTGAAGAGCTGGCTAAACATTTAATTTACCGAGGCTACGACAAAGACCTGATTGCGGAGGCAATCCAAAGAGCCAAACAAACAAACCGTGATGACCTACTCAGATATGGACAGAAAGAAAAGGTTGATAGGATACCATTTATTCTGACCTATCACCCAGACAATCCCTAAGTAGGTAAAATCATCGCAAACCACTGGCCAACCGTGCAATCGTCAGATATACTAAACCTAATACTTCCGAACAAACCTGTAGTAGCTTACCGGAGACCATAAAACCTAAAGGACATCCTAGTCAGGGCCAAGCTAACAACAATCGCTAGTCAAAACCAACCTAGTCAATCTGGACCCTGTGGCGATAAAAGATGCAAAACCTATCAACATATGATAGAGACCAAGACATTCACTAGCACAGTGACTAAAGAAAAACTAAACATACATGGTCCAAACAAAACGTGCAAAACAGAAAATGTGATTTATCTCATCACATGTAAGATCTGTGGCCTTCAGTACGTGGGAGAAACTGAAAAGCTACACATAAGGATAAACCTTCATAGATCTGATTGGATGACAAAAAAGCTGTACAGAAGCCCGGTCGCAGAACACTTCTCCTCCCCTGGCCACACTTTCAGTGATATAATACTTATCGCTATTGCTAACAACCACAGCTGGAGTTCCGAAACCAGGAAGGAAAAGGAATCATACTGGATACGCCGCCTTAGAACATTGAAACCAAGCGGTCTAAACCAAGAAGACTAGAAAATGAAAACTATGCACTAGTAGAATTTAACATTTTCTAAATCTTCTTATTATCCTTCAATTTTTACTATAAGAATAACCGGTATAGAATCAAATATCCGGGATATAATCTGCGTTACATATGTACACAAAGTAAAAATAGATGTCGCTTTGGCTTGTAGACTTTTAGGGAATTATACAACGTTTTCAGTTTCCGCAACTAGTCTATACAAGCTGGTTGTATTTATAGTTTTAGCACATGTGAAGACAGAAATGTAGAGGTTTACAAACACAACGTTTTTGTGTTTATTTGTTTGTCGTAACTATGTTTTGTATTTGCCTTTGAAAAAGACTCATTAAGAGTCGAAAGCGCTTAGGCTAGTTAGTTGCTAGTTTCGTACTGTTCGTAGTCAGTTTATTGCATATATATATATATATATATATATATATATATATATATATATATATATATATATATATATATATAATTTGCACTATTTGTTCGCTTTTCTTAAATTGTTTCTGTTTCTTCATATGCTATATATAATTGCATTTTTGACTTGACCTTGTGTTTAATCTTGTTTCTTTAACACCCAATTGGAATCATTGATTTAGTATTCTGTAAACAGTTTAGTACATAACAACATTTTTTCTGTGAATATGGGTTTAACATTAGGATTATTATCACTTAATAGAAGTAAAGATATTTATTTGATCCAGTTCTAACTTATTAGAGTTCCCTTATGAAAATATCTGGTATAATGTATTCCACGTTTTATATTATAATTAAGTTACATTCATTCTTACTATAACTATGATTTTTGTAAACATTGCAAACTTTCTAGAATGGAAGTTTCTCTTACGTAATAATTTCTTTGGAAATGTTAATTGAGACTTAAGGTCGAGTGGAGGACTGTAAAAACTTGATTTTTAGACATTATTTATCTGTGCTGTAATAACTAAACATAAATATTGGTAACATTGTTGTGTTCAGTGCTTCATTTGTGCTGTTATTTTATTTATTCAAATTATTTATTCACTTAAAATACAAAGTGCTCATAAAACCAATTTGTTTGGAAATAGAGTCTTGAAATTATTGTGAACTATAGGATATATTCTTGGATTGTATGTTCTTGAAAATAGAGTCTTGAATTTATTGTAAAATATAGGATATATTTTTGGATTGTATTATTGTGATCCAACAAAAGACTGTTGACACATCAACAATACACGGGCTATGATAGGCACGTCAACATTTCCAGCGCTGGAATTAATTTGGATTTCCACAAACGTTTATTCAGAACTCTAATCATTAATACTTGTGTTCTTAATTCTTGGATCATCTAGGATTTAATTCGCAATATCTTAAGTTTCTTATTTTACATTATCACTTAGTACTTTAAGGAAATGAATTATTTCTTGAACTTTAGAACTGTTGTTGCAACTCACGTTTTAAGTACTTATTTTAGGACATTTATAAACGTGTATGTATGCGTGTCTGCTTGATCTGAACTTTAATGTAGCTTTAACAATTTTTCAGTCATATCGCTACGATGTCGCAGTGTGGCAGTTTATAGTGATGTCTAGCACTGGGAAATCATGAAATAGACATGTAGCATTATGTCCCACCCAGTCACATTATTCTGACACCAGGCCGACTAGTCCTAACACTAACCTCTCAAAGCTGAGCGCCTAGCGAAGCAGCTGTTAGAAAAACTTTTAAATCTTTAGCATGACTCGACTGGGGATCGAACCCGCTACATCCCGCATATGGTGTGGACTCTTAACACTATGGCAACATTATTTTATATAATAGTAAAATAATTGAACATATCATACATATATTGATCCTTGAATAACGCTTCTACAAGAAGGTGTGCCAGTCTTATGAGACAGTACACTAAAATACAGCTCTCTGATGCTAAACGTAAACATATGATCACTCTTTTCGTAGTGAGTGAGGAAATCAACTTCCATACTTCATCTACAATATCAAAACAGAAGATGTCAATGATGCTTTAAAGCTTACATCAGAAGAAGAGAATATAGGGAATCATAATTTTGTTGAAAGTGGGATAATGTATTTTGGAGTATATCAAGATTGGATAGAAGGACAAAACAGTTACCAAGATGCGTTCGATAATTTGTGATGTAAACCTTAAACAAATTGAGTTTCAGACCGAATAAAATGTGAAACCATGTAAGGCTACATCAACAGACATTTACATGGTTTCATCTCTTTATTATACGAACAGTGTTATTTTAGTCCAGTCGTGTAGCATCCGCTTTAAATGTTATTTCGATAAACATATAGGACTTGACAAATATGTCAGCCAACTACTGTACCAACGTTAATTGTGTAAGCTGTTATTGTAATACATAGCTGAGTGAATCTTGCCGTGGTCAGTATGACACGAAACAAATTAAACTGACTAATGGTCTATTCAGCGTAATTAATGACTAAACTTAATTGGTTTTAGCACCACTGGTTGAGGCGTGATTGATTTTTAATTGAGATAAGGATCAGACAGACGGAGAGGCATTTTGCATTGGTTCAAGTAGCGGAAAAATGACAAAGCTGGAAGTTTGAGGGACACAAGATAGAGACTGTGCTACGTAGAAGCGAGCGAGACTTGAAAAGCACAAAGTTTGTTTTAATTTGATGCAATATTCGTGACATTAGTTTGTAATTATTCGCTTGGATTTTATTCATACATTAAATTTCAGTTGTTGAGTTCAGTTGATAACTTTGTATTAATTAATATTGAATGACATATGATTCTATGCATTACGTTTGATACAAAGTTTAGTGAATTGTGCGAATTTATATGTCTTCATTTATATGAATAGTGATGGCTTTTACAATGTCGAGAGATATTATACCAATTAATTGTAAGTTAGCAAAAAGTGTAGTTTAGACATGAAATTAATTTCGTTAATTCATTTGTATAATTAAGATGTGAATTGTGTTAACACAGAATCAGTCAGTGTTATTAGCATTTCGGACACCTACTGGCCCACATTTAGATCATCTGGTGATTAGTAGTCCACAGTACTAGCCCACATTTAGACCATCTGGTAATTAGTAGTCCACAGTACTAGCCCACATTTAGACCATTTGGTAATTAGTAGTCCACAAAACTGGCCCAAATTTACACCATTTGGTGAATAGTAGTCCATAGTACTAGCCCACATTTAGACCATTTGTGATTAGTAGTCCACAAAACTGGCCCACATTTACACCATTTGGTGAATAGTAGTCCACAGTACTAGCCCACATTTAGACCATTTGGTGATTAGCAGTCCACAGTACTAGCCAATTTGATTAGTAGTCCACAGTACTAGCCAACATTTAGACCATTTTGTGATTAGTAGTCCACAGTACTAGCCAACATTTAGACCATTCGGTAATTAGTAGTCCACAGTACTAGCCCACATTTAGACTATTTGGTGATTAGTAGTCCACAGTACTAGCCAACATTTAGACCATTTGGTGATTAGTAGTCCACAGTACTAGCCAAAATTTAGACCATTTGGTGATTAGTAGTCCACAGTACTAGCCCACATTTAGACCATTTGGTGATTAGTTGTCCACAGTACTAGCCCACATTTAGACTATTTGGTGATTAGTAGTCCACAGTACTAGCTAACATTTAGACCATTTGTGATTAGTAGTATACAGTACTGGCCCACATTTAGACCATTAGGTAATTAGTAGTCCACAGTACTGGCCAACATTTAGACCATTTGGTGATTAGTAGTCCAATGGTACTGGCCCACATTTAGTCTATTTGCCGATTAGTAGTCCACAGTACTGGCCCACATTTAGACCATTTGGTGATTAGTAGTCCAATGGTACTGGCCCACATTTAGTCTATTTGCCGATTAGTAGTCCACAGTACTGGCCCACATTTAGACCATTTGGTGATTAGTAGTCCACGGTATTAACCCACATTTAGACCATTAGGCGATTAGTTGTCTTCAATACTGGACACATTTAGACCATTTGATAATTAGTAGTCCACAGTACTGGCCCACATTTAGACCATTAGGTTATTAGTAGTCCACAGTACTAGCCAACATTTAGACCATTTGGTGAATAGTAGTCCACGGTACTAGCCCACATTTAATTTATTTGCCGATTAGTAGTCCACAGTACTGGCCCACATTTAGACCATTAGGTGATTAGTAGTCCACAGTACTAGTCTACATTTTGACCATTAGGTGATTAGTAGTCCACAGTATGGCGTAGTTCATTAAGAGATCTAGATTAATTCATAGTCCAATTAGGGATACAGAGTAGAACCTGGAAGAGACATTAATCTTCTTGTACTAGGGTTTAAGTATCAGCTATCAGGCTGCGAACTGACTCGTTTGTTTTTTCTACAATACCATTCTGCATGCATTAACTGTTAGCACGTAGGTCTATAAACTTTGCATAAGTATAATTTATTGCATAATTCCTACAGAATTACTACACAAGAAGAGGTTTAGACCGAACCTTGGCATAAAATGACATTTAACTCCATTCCCACCACTCATAGCCTATGCTATATTACCATACATATTCGCTTATAATTCGAGTCAAACTGAAAAAATCCTGGTTTGCCTTAGCACGATTAGCTTGTAAATCAGGCCATAAGTTGTTTGTTCCACTGATTACGCCTAACAAACTGCGCAGAGTCGTGCAATCTGCAGTTAGACTCGTCTTATAAGAGAGTATATAGGGTACTGTTTATCATCCCTGTCCGCAGCTTCATTAAATAAGTGGCACTTTAGTGATCTATCCCAAACGACATTTAGTGTTACAGTCTTGAAGGCGAAAATATTCAAAAACAAATGAGCCTCAAACACGTCACTGTCATAATTAACTCGATTGCTAACAAATGTTTTATTGGTACAGATTACAAAATTATTATCAACATTAAAAATATAGAGATAAAACCGTCTTTATGTGAGAGATAAAAGCATGTCTATCACAAAAAATTATGTAATTTGTTACAAAATAAATAACCATGTTTCTGCTAATAATAGTAAAAGCGCTGTTTGGTTAGGAAAATTATCTAGTGAGACTTTTTAACAATTTGTGAGGACCGTTAAGCGGTGAGATCTGTTTTAGGTTAATTCTATGCAAACTTTACCGATAATATTAAATGATTAAGATTACTTATTCAGTACATTTTTTTGATGGTTGTATTTTCTCATTACATGCTATTGTAATATAACATTGTATTTTCGACATGACCTTGTCCAAAATTGAGTCCATTTCTGCAAGAAACGAATTTACTTTTTCATTATGTGAAAAGAAACTAATGCATAGCAAACTTATTCTCGATGTGTCTCGGTTTAAAATCAGTATTGTTATTATTAATCGAAGTAAACATGTTTATTTGGGTCTAAGTATAGGTTTTGAAATTTACTTAGTGTATTTTACATAATCCATGTTCTGGCTTTTACTTTGTAAACAACAGAATTAATGTAGACAGGGTTTTCTTCCATTTGTTAATGGGGTTTCTTTAGGAAATTCTAATTGTGACCTGCGGTCAAGTAGCGAACTATATAATGTTGTAACTGTGAGGATATTTTAGTCGTGCTTTTTGGTCTACTACTTTCAAGTGCATTATGTGTTGTGTTCAGAATTTCACATTTAGGATCAAAATTGTATTTCTTCAAATTATTGAATTCTAGTGATTATTGTCTCTGGAAATACCAAAGTGCTCTGATAAAAGTCATGGACACAGACATTCACTGGAATTAATAGTGAGCTCAAATCTGTAATTATATTACTGTGATTAAAAAAGACTGCTAATGCATCAACAGTGTTATAACTACGACGGACACATCATCTGGTTGGGGTTTTTTGAATTTATTTTGGACTTTTACTGAATTTTATTCAGGATATTAAATTATTAGGACTTGAGTCTGTAATTCTTGGGTTATTTTATAGATAGATAGATAGATAGATAGATAGATAGATAGATAGATAGATAGATAGATAGATAGATAGATAGATAGATAGATAGATAGATAGATAGATAGATAGATAGATAGATAGATAGATAGATAGATAGATAGATAGATAGATAGATTGATAGATAGATAGATAGATAGATAGATAGATAGATAGATAGATAGATAGATAGATAGATAGATAGATAGATAGATAGATAGATATATAGATAGATAGATGTGTACCTGTGTCTGTGTCTCTGTGTGTGTCTGTGTTAATACTTTGTTTAAATGGTTTGGTTTTTATTCAGACCAGTCGCTTTTAGAATAATTGTCAAAGCGCTTACTGCTGGTGATCGTTTTCCAAGTTTTGCAAATTGAATTCATTTCCATGATCGATCATCACGATATAGTATTTATGACAGCTAGATCAGTGTTCGAAACAGCGGAAGTGGTACAGAACTGATATTCGACCAGAGTCAATCACAGAAATAGAACGCTATTAATTAGCCACGTTACTGAACTTGATCCATGCTTGACTCAAACCAACTATCAGTCCAGTATGAATCATGTTAATCATTCCATAGCTACATAATTTCATTTTGTAAAGTATTATTTCCTCTCTATTTCTGCTTCATAATTACAGCTCAGTGTTTTAATACATCTCTGATAGTCTAAGGCATTTGGTTTGTACTCATAAAACACTATGACATTCAGTTTATCATACTAAAACCTAAATTGACTATATAAAACCGTGTGTGTGTGTGTATGTGTGTGTGTGTGTGTGTGTGTGTGTGACAGAGAGAGAGATTGTGAGAGAGAGAGAGAGTATAACTCGATGTGATTCATTCTAAATGATGGGACTATCATTATTCCATGATATATTTTGTAGAACCCTTGTCCTAAGATGCTATGATTCAGAACCATACTCTAAGATGTTCTAACATATAACACTTGCCATAATATGATATAATAATGAAGATGTTATAAAACGGAATCCTTGCCCTAAAATGTTATAACATAGAACCTTTGCCCTCTAATGTTCTAATATAGAACCCTTATCCTCAGATTCTGTAACATAACTATCTTTCCATGAGCAGTGATTTATGAAAATATTTTTTAAAACTGTAGATATGCATCAAAATCCAAGAATTTTGAAATGAACTTTGGCAATATTGCCTTCTTATTTTTCCTTATGTTTTAAGAAAAATAGTTTGAGGTTTTCGGACATTTTAACAAACAGAAAGCATGTGAGTTTGCTGCTAAATAGAAAAATGCAAAATATATAGCAGCAAGTGGTGTTTTATTCAATGACCCCTATTTCTTGATGGCATAGAAAAAATAACCCTCAAATAAAAATGCTTTTTCTCAGCTACAGTATGATGGAAATTGTTCCGTTGAAGCATACGGCAGTTTATCGATATTATGATTAATTACTTACAGTCGAAGTTCTACAACTAATTAAGTTTCTACGATTAATTACTCGCAGGCACGATTTGGTCGATAAAATATATGGCTCAAATGATCTATGCTAATTTCCTATATAAATGGCCAACATCATCCATGGAGGCGTTTTATAGCATTGATCGTTTTCCATAAATATATGCAGACATGTTCGAAACAAACAAGGAACACAATCCTTCATAAATACAGTTGATACCGGGATCCTATAGGCAATAAGTAAGGTATTTAAATACACTAATTAATCATGGACGTCTCCGCAAGGGCAACAAGGGTGGATATAGCTAAACTATTTAGGAATTGTGAGTTTAATAATTGATTGTATTCCAATCGTTTGATAGCATATTTCATTGCATAGGTGCATTCCAGAGAGCCACACAACTTAAAAAGATAATCCGTCACTTTGCATATTGTATCAGTCGTGAATTAATGTTTTCTCTATATTCACATGCCTGGTTCAGAAAGCCTGCTCTAGTTTTCTGCCTAAGTCAATCTTCATTATTATTATTATTATTATTATTATTATTATTATTATTATTATTATTATTATTATTATTATTATTATTATTATTATTATTATTATTATTATTATTATTATTATTATTATTATTATTATTATTATTATTATTATTATTATTATTATCATTATCATCATCATCATCATCATCATCATCATCATCATCATTATTATTATTATTATTATTATTATTATTATTATTATTATTATTATTCGGTTCGGTATATCTGATTTCATATCAATTTCTTGTCAATGCACATTTCGTAACACTCGTTTATATCTCGATAAATCTGTTACAATGCCCATTTTCTCTAGCTTATCGTCCACTAAGATTTGCTGATTCCTTCGATAAAGGCACTAATAAAGAGGGATTAAAATGAGTGAACGCAAAGGGCAAAATTGTCCTCCTTTGCTATTCAATATCTTGCCATGCACATCATTGTAATATAGCGACTCATTCTGTAGCATTTAGACGCTGTGAATCTCATTTGTTTTAGAAAAGGTAACCGTTTGTTTGAATTTTTATTTGTAAAGAATTTAATAATGATTGAAGAGATCTGGTTTGCAAGGCTTCCTGACTTAATAATGATCATTCTTTCAAGAATCAATACTTTGTTGTTGTGTTGCTGTGGGGTTTAACGCCATTTTTCAGCACAGGAAAGGCTATACATGGCGGCCAGTATTAATGTTGGAGGAAGAAACCGGGAAATCACCGGAAAGAACCACTGACCCACGAGAAGCTACTGGCAAGTTCTCTCACATATCCACATTCGCCGAATCTTAGACTCGAACCCACGCAGATAGAGGTGAGATGGCAGTGATCCGTAACGGACAGCGCTTTAGACCACTCGGCCACTCGGGGCCCCAAGAGTCAATACAATCTATTTCCTCTGTAAAACATACTTCGTTGAAGTATTGCAGCCAAATCCACAATTTTGTTTTAAATATAATATTGAGTGGCTCGGCATTTTAAATCAAGCATTATTTTATTTTAAATGCATCAAACAGCTGAATATCCAAAACAAAGTCTGATTGGTTGTATTTCTAATTGTTACATTTGAAAAAAAAAACTATTTCATGACGAATGTCAGAAAGCTTGCCAAAATGTCAGTAAGTTTGAGATTTTGCTAATTATTATTAAATACCCACTCTTTTCTAATTACTGACATAACTAATGGATAAGTCTATATAAGCTAGTTCTTTATCAGCCAATGTTTTATTACGGATATGGGCTTTTTACATTTCGAACATAGCTTTTCAGAAACATCGTAAGAAAGCATGTGCTTGATTCTAAATAAGATTTTCTTTTATAGCATGATGACTTTTCTACGGCAAGGATAAAGTGAAATGCCAAATACGAATTTATATTTATTTTATAAAAATTATAAACCTAGTTGCCCAATATATCCTGAATGTTTTTATTTACCTGTAAATCGATTAATATTAGGAATATATCTTCCTGTACTTTGCAGTCAACTGTCATTGGTTAGTTACATCGAAACTATCACAGACTCCTTTGTAACCTACTTATTGTTCCAAAAAAATTCGGACATAGTAGTTTATGACACTGACAAGCATGATTCTATGTGAATATTAACTACGTCCAATTCTTTGAATATTACTAAATACGTCCAATGATACGTAGATATTGCTAAATACATTAGATTCTATTTAGATATTACTAAATACGTCGTAATCTACTAAATACATCGGATTATACGTGAATATTACTAAATAAATAACATTCTAAGTAGATTTTACGTCGGATTCTAAGTAGATATTACTAAATACATCGGATTTGTACGTGGATAGTACTAAATAGGTCAGATTCTGTGTATATATTTTTAAATAAGTCGATTTTTCTACGTAAATATTACTAAATATGTCAGATTCTATGTGGATATTACTAAATACGTGACCTTCTGCATGGATATTACTTAATGCGTCAGATTCTACGTGGATACTACTTTATACATCCGATTCTACGTGGATACTACTAAATAGGTAGGATTCTACGTAAATATTACTAAATGCGTACGATTCTGCGTAAATAATACTAAATACATGAGATTCTATGTAAATATTACTAAGCACATACGATTATACGTGGATACTACGTAATACGTCGGATTCTACGTGGATATGATTAAATGCGTAGGATTATACGTAAATATTGGTAAATATGCCAGATTCTACGCGAATCTTTCAAAATACCTCGGATTTTAAGTATATTTTAATAAATACGTCGGATTCTACGTGGACATTACTAAATACATCAGATTCTATGTGCATATTATCAAATATATCGGATTCTATATGGATATTACTAAATACGTTGGATTCTACCTACGTGGATATTTTTTAAATACGTCAGATTCTATGTGGATATTTCTAAATACGTCAGTCTCAGATATTTGTAGGAATGCAGATCATTAACTCATTTTCTTGTTATAAGTCTTTGGTGACCCTGCATATGTTGTATATTATTTATAAAGAAACGTGGTGGCTCTACATTTGTTGTACATTATTTATAAGGACTTTTGGTGATCGCTACATTCTACATTTGTTAAGCAATATTTATAATGACGTTTAGTGGCTCTACATTTTTTTTACATTATTTATAAGGACTTTTGGTGGCCCTACATTTGTTGAGCATTATTTATAAAAACTTTTGGTGGCCCTACATTTGTTGGGCATTATTTATAAAGACTTTTCGTGGCTCTACATTTGTTGAGCATTATTTACAAAGATTTTTGGAGTATCTATATTTGTTCTTCATTATTTTTCAATTACAGCCGCGACATGAAAGCGATATTACAGCAAACGATTATATTTGTAATTTCTCGACAGTAAGAGGTTTAATAGAATCTAAAACCATAGGTAACATATCTTAGAATCATTTGTGTTTGTGTTTGTGTGTGTGTGTGTGTTTGTGTGTGTGTGTGTGTAAATCTTGATCAATATATGGCATCAGCTATATATTGTTATTTTGTTTGCGTATATGACCGTCAGTGTTTTTGCTGTTGTAAAGAATATCTACTGTGTCGATTATCCAATTAGCATATCCTGATTAATGATGTAATGCATAAAATCTTATCAACATGTTTTCGACTATAAAAAATAATCAACTTGTTTATAATATTTTATAGTACAGAATCATTAAGAAAAGGTTCTTGTTGCCCCCTTGCCAAGTAAGCTGATTTTCACTGAAACGCACAATAATTTCGTATCTATGGCGAATCTCAATTGTTTTGTATCGCAGTGGCAAAAAAATGTTTATTGTTCTCTCACATCAGATGTCTCCATATTTAAATATTAGTTTCGTATTTACATTAAACTTGTATAAATGTTCATTTCACATCAGATTAATATCGACATCAAAATTATATGTTTTTGTCCCACATTAAATGTCTCCATATTTAAATCAGATATAATTTTTCACTACATTCCCCGCGGAATCCAACAACGCATTTAGCTAATTAACATCAATTATGTTTGAGAATTAGCTGAATTTAAAAGTTTGTTTCGGTGATCGTTTGTAATTTAATACTTGCATATTAATAATAGTGTTAATGTACTTTGTAATAGTACATTTTCACTGTATATATGTTGTGAAAAATGCTGACAAATTTCATTCTAACATCTTTACTTTCATAGCGTCAAATATTTTCGAGATCTTGACCTTAATTAGCATAACTTGTTTTAAAACACAAATATTAAATACAATTGTAACCAATATATATATATATATATATATATATATATATATATATATATATATATATATATATATATATATATATATATATATATATATATGTGTGTGTGTGTGTGTGTGTGTGTGTGTGTGTGTGTGTGTGTGTGTGTGTGTGTGTGTAATATGTACATGAAATTTTACTGGCCAGCAAAATGTACATCAAATTCACCTGCTTGGTAATCCGTGAATGGAATTCATCTACTCAGAAATGTGCACATGAAATTCAGCTACCCAGTTATATGTACATTAGATTCAACTGCCCAGTTATATATATATATATATATATATATATATATATATATATATATATATATATATATATATATATATATATATATATATATATATATGCAATAAACTGACGACGAACAGTACGAAACTAGTAACTAACTAGCCTAAGCGCTTTCGACTCTTAATGAGTCTTTTTCAAAGGCAAATACAAAACATATATATACGACAAACAAATAAACACAAAAACGTTGTGTTTGTAAACCTCTACATGGCTGTCTTCTCATGTGCTAAAACTATAAATACAACCAGCTTGTATAGACTAGTTGCAGTAACTATTCGCCATACGATTTGTATTCTTTATATATATATATATATATATATATATATATATATATATATATATATATATATATATATATATATATATATATATATATATATATTAACTGCCCAGCATGATGTGCATCCAGTTCGGCTGCTCGGTGATATGTACAAGAAAAGTATTTGCTCTCTAATATGAACGTCAAATTTAACTGCCCAGTATTATCTACCTTCTATTCAACTGTCCAGTAAATTGTATTTGAAATTTCAATGCGCAATAATATGTATATGAAATTCAAGTGCCCAATACTATGTAGATCAAATTCGATTCAAGGTCGACGTAATTTGCATGTGAAATTTAAATGCTCAATTATATGTCTATGAACTTCAATTGCTGAGCAATATGCACACTAAGTACAAGTGCCCAGTACTATGTACATGAAATTCAACTGCCCAGTAAAAGGTACATGAAGTCCAACTGCCCATTATTATGCAGACGAAATGCATCTGCCCTGTAATATGTACATCAAATACAAGTACGATTACACATAGAGGATTTTATAAATAATATTTTTGCTCATTGAAACAACTAGAAAGGTGTATGATGGATTCCATGGATTTATATCGGAACTAAATTCTTACTAGATGTCAGAGTTATGAATCGAACCAATAGACAATTCCAAAAACTAGTTTTGCAGACGTATTCCCTTGAAAAAATATTTCCAATTATTTATTTGCATTAAATGGTTCCACATATAATGCAGCTGTTAAAGAACATAACTGTTTGTTCTAATTATGACGAACAACTGAAACATGGTTAGTATTTAAGAACGAATAAAGATTTATACATGTAGAATAGCTATGAATTAGTCTGTAAAAAAAAAACAGCTCCTGAACTATTTTTCCCTTCGTTGTACGCTAGTGTAGTTTTGTTCACATGCATTAATTATAATGTATCATGTACTTTCTTACTCGAATATGTTTCTTTAACGTGAAACCCTTATCCAGCCTCATACGTCTTACATGAAGGGTCAAAGCGCCATTTGACCTCCAGTAATGAATACTCTCAAACACACGAAACTGTGTTTGCATTCGGTGAAACTTTGCTTTGTTGTAATTCGTTTTCAGTATTAAAAATAATAATTTCCGTTCAAAACTGCTTTGCATGCAGTTCTCCTTCTAGCATTTGCGACTCTCTAATTGAAGCAGATGTAAATTTAACTATTTCGCTACACTTTGCATTTCATTTTATAACTCTTGAATTCGAAAGCTTATAACACTTTTATCAGTAATATAGATAAGTAGAATTTCTATAAGAACTAAATCTGAGACAAAACAATGCCTTACCTTTCATAACGAAAAAACAAAAACGTTCCAATAGATACACATCATCGCATGCAGCTCCTATAGGAAAGTCTCTTGAATGTGATTTGTCCCACTACTCACTGCAAACTCCTTTCAGGTCAATCGTATTCATATTTGTCTCCATAAATATAATTTGCACGTACTAGTGATCATTTTCTTTGTACGAAAGACTGATAAGTTTATTGCTCATTAGATGTCCTTGGATTTTACCGCATCTCGATTTTCTACAAACAGCATTATTCCTAGTGAGTGTTCATGACACAGTGTCCTCAAGATAAGAACTGTAGTATGACTCAGTGATCGAAATGGCTTACAGTGCGGCCATCCGTTATCGGCGTGTCAGTTGATCTGAAAGCTGTGGTAACTCTAAATGCCAGAATGATTAACTTTTATATGAATAGCAAGGAGACTGGAATTGATTCGGTAGAACAACGGTTCAGCAGTAAATAAATAAAAAATCCTGAACAGCATGTTCAATGAATTTTGATGACCAATATATTAAGATAAGGAATGCAGCACGCCATCGACACAAACGATGATAACTGATGAAGCTGTCTAGGTAGAATCGATGCAAAGATTGGATAGATATGCCGGGAATAACAACTAGGCCCGAGCTGAGAGGCTTGAACAGATTTGATGGAAAATAAGTACGGTATGTGGCACCATTACCGCATTGACTTTTTTTGCTTAACTTGAAATTTATACTGTTATACTCTTGAGACGCGATTGACATCGTTTCAAAACCACTATCAGAGCATCCAGTGGTCATATTAGTGGATATTTCATGGCATTGGAGACCCGATGTTCTAATGATGGCTTTGCCCTCAAATACAGGAGAGACTAAATTATACTTTATTTATGGAGGATAATAATTTACGCAATAGCATAGCCCGTTCCAAAAATTACTCTTATTGGTTCATACCTTACCAGTTTTGAGTTAAGCAGCCGACCGTCATTGTTGAAAACCCTGCAAGCGACATATTTCACAACCTGCATATAATCCTATGAGATAGGAGGAAAATATTGTTTGTCCCTTGCATTCAAGAGAAAAGGCCTTAATCGACTATTACTTGACGTTCTTAATAAATTTACCTTTATAATGCACACCCATGCTGCACCATTTCGTTTTTCTATTGCTTGGCATGTTTCAAAGAAGTGTAAAAAATTATTAAAAAGCGTTTTTGTTTGTTTGTTTAGAACATATTTATTTTAATTTTTGAGTTAGGTGAAGGTAATTAAAGATTAATTATCTCCAAGGCCACCACTGAAGCACCGGCATGTGCAATCCTTCGTCGATGCTAAACATATAACGTAAATAAGGTGAAAGATTATCATAGTTTATTAAATATATAACTATCATCTACTTCTAATATCATTCGACTCTTCCAAAGCACTTTAAAACAAAAGCAAAATAATACAATATATGCTCAGAAAAAGAATTTAAGCATTCGCATAAGATAAAATGAGAACATTTTATTGCTCGCCTTCCTATAACATTTCTGTCAATCTCATCCAGACACCAGTCTTACTTAGCCCGCTATATTGCTATAATTTTATCCATTTCAGAATAAAACCTGAACCATTTAAATATGTTTGCCTATATATTAACAAAGCAATCGTATAATGTGGTGTGGATTATATAGAAGCTTCATAAGCAAACATTGACTTTTGTCGACCTAATATGGTTGAAATATTTTGCTGAAATATGACTTTTCTTACTTGTCTTGATTTAGAATATCATTACTGAGAAATTAGCTGGTTAGCAAGTCGCACTCGCGAGTAAAACCTATAGGTTCAAAATCATGCTATCCGATATGTCCGGGTCGGTTGCCATTGTATTCTTCTCGCAAAAAAACTTTACTGGTCTTGTCACGATCTAGCCTGTATATGTTAATATGAAGCAAACAAATATTTTAAAAAGTAAAATAACAAAATCAATATATTACATCAAAGGGCTATAATTAAATGTAATAGTTTCCTTTCTATGTAGTGTTTATATTAGGACGTTGTTTTTCAATCTTCTAGTACCAATGTTCCGAAGTAATGAGGGTATAATAGAAACAACTGTGAAAAACTTTACTGCCGTGGGTTTTAAATTTCGTAGTTTAGGTAAACGTACATATTCCCTTCTAGCTAATTGTGTTGCCCTATCATTTACCAAAACAAATCATTGCTGTATATTTCTACGTAAACGAATATATAACAAATCATTCCCAAGTCTTTGCTTGAAAACAGGTGTTATCTTAAAGACAATGCCGACTTTTGCCACAGACATCTAAGACAGCACAAGTGATATCATTATGTAATCTTGTGTAATTATGTTGTCACGACTTTACTGTCTTAAAATATGGCTTAATGATGTAATTTAAAAACTTAATGAGGGAGGTCTTATACTGATTCAATAATATAAAACAATAACAAACGAACACTCTCGTCCCAATCTTTTCGTGTGTCAAGGCAAATCAGACCAAATTGTATTCATTTAAGTCGTATTAAATCGTTCCAAAGCACCTGTAATCTCGTGGTGATAGGCAGAAAAATTTAAA
Organism: Potamilus streckersoni; assembly: GCA_016746295.1. Classification (NCBI taxonomy): domain Eukaryota; kingdom Metazoa; phylum Mollusca; class Bivalvia; order Unionida; family Unionidae; genus Potamilus; species Potamilus streckersoni. The sequence continues at coordinate 159,376 of JAEAOA010001597.1, read as the reverse complement.
CAGTTGTGTCTAATTTATGCACACCTTGTTGAAAAATGTCAGACTTAAAAGCACCTGTAATCTCTTGGTGATAGGCAGAAAAATTTAAACAGTTGTGTGTCCAATTTATGCATACCTTGTTGAAAAATGTCAGACATAAAATTTGATCTTGATCTGATTTGATAGACTTGTTCAGGCAAAATGTGTGAAAAAACTTTACTAAATGTCTTAGTATAGTCTTAGTTTTCATATTTCTCAAAGAATAGCCTCTGAAACTCTCATGGACGTACGCATAATCATCAACAGGTATTGGTTGTATGACTTGTTATTAGGTGATGGGCACACACAATCTACCACTATTCTACGAACTGCATCGTCAACTTTATGAATAGGTTGAAGATGAACGTCTGGTATCTTCTGATTGGGTTTCATAAGATTTGACACGTGTGACAAGATCTACATTATTTAGAAACAACAATTTAATTTTCGGCCAATACAAATTATTTAAAATATTGAAATAAGCATTGATGACTCGTAAGTAAACACACAACAGAATTTAATGGGCTAGACAATGAATTTCCTGTGGATTGACTTAGGAACAACAATTTGATAAATCACTGTCAACTGGTCACCAACGGATACCTCAGGTGGTCTCCATTTCCACATAAGGACAAATTCTTTCTCAAAATAACAAGTAGGTACTTGTATAGCTTCAGTTTCGGTAATAGCCCTCTTAAACAAACAAGAGATCTCAGGATCTTGTTCTTCTGAGACAATTTTTGATTGTTTTTTATCATCCTGATTACAATTGAAGCACGAGTTGCCAAAATAGTATTACTGTGATTAATAGCTATTGACTGGTCCATATTAGGAGCACAATTTGTCTCCTTAAGAGAATAACCAATAAATGTGTCAGCCAAACAAATAATTTCCCGATCAAAATCATTCACAAGTTCTTTCTTTTTCATAGATCTAGTAATTGCACAAGCTGGATATAAATCAATTGCAACAGCATCAACGTTTTGATCCATACAAGGCTAGTCAGTTACATGTCGATTAACTATAGTCTTATCTCTAGCTAGGTCATTACCTAGTAATAAATGAACATTATCAATGTGCAAGGCAGTCATCTCTCCTATAGTCATGACTCCTGAGACAAAGTACTGAAAAGTTACCATGTCTCTTCGACTTGACATATTCATCATGAAACAATAAAGACCATTTCAACATGTATAGTCCTTATTTCTCCATAATAAAATCAGACTGCAATTGCTAGACCCAACAAATGTATTGCTTTCAACAAATGTAACCTTGACCTCTTAGACACAAGGACATTTGAAACAACTATGTCTTACTGCCAATTTCAATATGTAGCAATGATAAAATCTGTGCTTTTCCTTGTAATAATAAGTTCACATTTCAAGAGATAAAGATTTATGATCAGTCTAATCAGAAGATTGGAGTTTGGAAGTAGTAGTGTGAAACTGAATTTTTTTTCAAACACCTGCTGAGTGGAAGATTCATTTACAAATCAAACTTTAGGGATCAAATAATATTCATCATCTTTCCTAGCTGCCTTCTGGAAAATGTCAACCTTTCTCTAATCGATGTTAGTTTATTATGACGTCATTGTTAGCACAATTCTTGAACAATTTAATTAATATGAGTTATCATAATCTATGCAACCATACTTGTCTGTACAACATTTACTAAATAGTTGGTGTTTCACTCATGCAAACTCACCATGACACTGAATATTTCTAAACTTCTGACAATATATCTCATAAGCTTTTCAAAAACATTCCATGAAATGATAATCAGTACATTTTTCTGATGAGAGTGAAGTATGCACTTCCCTAGCTTTGCCAACAAACTTTGTAATAATTGCCAAATGTTCTCTCGGTCATTTCAAATATTTAGCCATTTATTAGAATGAAGAAAATATTTGTTACCGTATGGTCTTGGTAGCATACATGGGATGAGTGTGCTAAACATGTCTGTTCTTATTCTTTTCAATTAAACTGTATTTCCCTCTCTCACTTTGCATTGGTATATTTATTTATATTTCTGCTCTTTCTACATTTTTATTTAATTTTCACTGCTTTTTCGTCTTTTTATGTTTTCATCTCTCTTGTTTCCTTATTTTTTGGTATCTGTATTTGCAAAACGCCTTGCTGAAGCTGACGATTTCTGGCCTCGTCTTTCATCTGTTTTAATTGCTCCAGTTCCTTTCAGTTCATGTTCCTTATCAAACTCCAAACACTTTCATCAAGAATACCCTCTCACACCAAACAATTAACCAAAATATTATTTACTCTTTCATCTCTAAAGAAGCAATGGCTTCAGAAAGACCATACTGTCTGGAACGTTCAAGCAACTCACCCTTTTTAGGAATATAACCCCTCGTGTAGAAGATCTGCAATAAAGTGCCCTACTTTAGATGTCATGATAAAGTCTTGTTGGTCTCACTATGTATTTCCAAATATGAGAAATCAAACTACCAGGGACGAAAAAGGTTCAAACCAATGAGAAATTAATATATTTTGAAAACAATTGTTATCTCTCTGAAATACTGAAATTGTTGAAAGACTTAAGTCCCCAACTAGCCTCACGTATCCTTGTTATGAACATATGTCTTAAAATAATAAACAAGAAAATAAACAATAAATTTTTATCATTGAAAAAGAGAATTTATTTAAGGGTGAATTACGGTAGAGTGAATGAAATCCTAATGTTATATCAGTCCCAAATGTATGAAGATCTCCGAATACGTTCCAAAAGTGTTACAAATGATAATGTAATGAAGTATCTTTATGTTATAGTTCCAAAATGTATTTTAATGATTCACAGTAATCCCATGACAACTATAAATCCAAATAGTCAAAATGCTTATTCCATGAATGGCTATACTATTACAAATGCATAAACGAAATATTATAGAAAATATAAACACGCATATAGAGTTTTGATTACATCATCTTGGTATTTCGAAATAATTTAATCATTAAACATATTAGCTTTTCTAACGCTAACTCATCATAAATTAGGTTACCTTGACCTTTCAAAACTGATGCCTGAAGTTTAGGTCACGTGATGTTTACAATGACTATATCATTTCTCAACTATGTAACTTTATAAATGAATCGACGTACATGATGCACGAATCATCATAAAGTGCAAACTTAATATTGATCAAAACTTTAGTATTTAACATTTTATTAGCTAAATAATCCTTACTAGGTATAACTAGAAGTCCCATTAGGCATAATATGGATATAGCGAACAGTTGCCGTATGTTCCTCAAGACCGCTATCAAAGTGTAAAGTTATCAACAATTAGACTTAGGTGCCTCATCAAAACCGATAATTATAAATCCATTTTGTTGGAAACAATCTTCCCAAATTTCCGATGTGGGGATCATTTCTTACGGGGTGATGTTGACCTTGTGCAAAATTAAATATCGTAGGGTAATGGTATTGCTGACTCTATATATGCAAAAATAAACTGCAGTTATACGGAAATGAAAGATATACGTTAAGATCAAGTCTGCTTTCCTAAAAAAATATCTACCCTAAAGTCAGTCTACTCTAAGTGGCTTATCGACAAATATCTCTTTGGAGAGACCTGAATGAAATTGACGTTGATAAAGCGGAACTAATCTATTAATTGTTTACAGTTAACAGTTAGCTTATACGTGCTAAAATGTATATATAAGTGGGATTATTATGTATATATAAATGGGAATAATATGTCCTTTGGGAAACAAAGGACGCAGAGTAAATTAGCATTTATTGGGTGGACTATTTGCAATATTACACGAGATTTTGTGCTCAGTAAATTTTTAATTAAATTGTAATCAATTAGTTCCAGAGTGTTTGGATAAGTGCATGAGTGGCGATTAAGAAGGTTAAAATTGAATAAAAATATAAAATACACATGAAGATAATAATGAATACTTCACATTCTCTGCACTACAGATATCAATGGTATAAAACAAAACAAAAAACAAGTGATGGCTTTTCCTTGCATACGACGGGCGTGAGAGAATTTCGGATTGGATAATTGTTTCATATTTTATATTCGTGGTCTGCTCACAAGTGAAAACCAAAACCATTGGAACCCGACTAACATAGATTATTTCTCAGTACTCCAATTTCCACTGGGAGGATTTGTGTTGTTGTGACATGGTTCTAAAGTGCATTTAATTATTTTAGGTCATCCTACATTTTTTTGTTAACGCAATACATTCATGAATTATGAGTTACTATGTACTGGTCAATATGTTGATGATTCTTTCTTTAGTGATTTATTAATAGAAGGCAACCCCATTTCTTAGGTATTATTAACTTGATTGAGCAATTGGTTGAAAGATAACTGTATCATACTGCAAAAAAAATAGTTTCATGTTCATAGTCTTGGTTTTTTACTTTGATTGATTGAGGTACTTTGGCAAGATAATTTTAAACCTTGAAGAACACGTGCATACAGTAGATGATGGTATTTTAATATCAGGAAGTGATCAAACGTTTGCAACATTTGTGCCATCTTTTCCGCATTACCTGCTGATTAACGTTGTTAACACAAGCTATAAATATGATTTAAAAAATAGGAATAAATTTTAAATGATAAGTTCTCTCATAATAAATACATTCTATTAGGACTAAATTCCACAATATATCCCCACGTTAAAGATCATACCATTCAATTTATTTCGAAATACCTATTCATGTGACCCAGCCCAACCAATAGAAAATTGCTTAATTTTCGAGCCGTCCAAACCCAATCAGCCAATGAGAAATTAATTCAAATTCAAGTTTAACAAAACTTTAAAACATTTATATACATTCCTGTACCAAGAGTTACAAAAATATAGATGTGCATAACATTGCAGTGTAAATTAACATAGTATAAAGTAAAGTCTCAGTGAAAACAGTTTTTAACTACTAGCACTAATAACATCGATTCAATTAACATGTTTGTGATAGTGATCTTGTTGAGGAAAATATGCAAATCATTGGTTTCGAAATTGTAAAATTGTATCTGATTCAGTCGATACTGTTCCCTGGCTATATAATGCTAACAATGTATCATTGTAGATGTAAATAGGATGGTTGTGATGGATCGTTCGGCTCAGAGAAATCCTCTTGTGCGAAGTGCCAGGCACAACAAATCTCACACTGTAGACACTGTCCCAAGCGTAAAGCAGAGAAGGAGATCGAGCACACGAAGCAGGAAAGGCATTAGCTATTATCTGGTGTTTGAAATTTGTGGAAACCACAGCTTTAATTAAATTATCACAGCACGCAAATTCTATGCCAGAGCAACTAAGTGAAGAAGAAACCTTTTACTAATGTTGTCTTTACCCATATGGTCACAATGTGAAATCAAATTCAGCTTGATGCCACCTAAAATGTGTTTGTAGTTACTCAAACCGACAGCAAAATAGATAACCGAAACAATCAATATCACCATACAGCAACTTGGACATCTAATGCTGCAAACTAAAAGCAACCAAACTACAAAACATTAAAAGCGCAGCAAACTCCCCTAACTGGATGTTCCTTCAATATAGCACAGAAGATATCAAACGTTGCTAAAATCCTTCAAAAAAAGTGCAAAAGACTCATAGCGACAGTGGTAATGCATGCTCCCAACCTATCAATGAGCGGCTCGAGAAACCAATCAGTGGTCCTAAATAATATAACAATATTATCCAACTCTTTAATTGGTTTAAGCATCTAGAGAGCATCGATACTGACAGCCTTCCACCTCCTATATCCACTATAGAATTCCTAGTTAGGTCCCGTACAGCATTTCCCTTTTAGAAATATATCTGACATAATACAATGTTATCGCTTAGGTTCAAATACGAACATTGTAATTACTCATCTGCTTGAAATACAGCATCCTATAGTTATCTTCCTACGAAATACTTTGTAAAAGAAAACAACACAGATACTCTTACAAGGTTACCACTTGTAGCACCTTTCCAATAAATACAAAAAATGCTACTAGAGAAGTCATCATAAATCTTCTCAGTATTACATGCCGTAGCTTCCTGTGTCATTACATATAACTATTTCATTTCATTCAATATGTATCACACCAGATGCCTTTTAAATTCATATCGAACAATCTTTTCGTTGGCGTCGTTTTTCTTAATGGCTTTAACGGACACAATACACGCTGGGTTTTACAGGTATCAACGATATAAGGAAAAACAGTAGATTTTTAACTTTGTTTCGAAACATAATCTTTGATTTTAATGTTAAGGTACATACCAATCAGCATTCTCGGACACAATCCAACTAGTCATCAGATTTGACTATTTCTAGTCCAAGACATCAGATTTGAATATCTCTAGTCTACCTCTATCTTTAAGTTTCTTGGAACGTTGATGACAATCCATGTGGTAGTAATTACTTCCTAATCTATGTAACAAGTAATATTTCCTTATCTCAGTGACTCTGATGAAAAGGAATACTGAACAAAGCGGATTGCAGAACGTTTCAGTCCCTATGCGAATCAAATCTGACAGCTGTGTTTAGACAAAGTAGTGGATCCAATACTTCGTCTATAACAGGACGTTGCTGTTGGGCATACAATGCCTTAGAGTCGGCGATTCCTAAACTTGTCATTAAAGCGTGGTTTTACGATGCATGCAAAATAAGTTTTAACGAATTGGAACAATGACCTTGATCATTGAAAATGCTACTCCAAGCACTAAACATACGAATAAATATCGTATATACTGAACTACAGCTCGTTGTGCCGTATATTTTTATATTGTTCTCTTTTGTGAATTCAAATTTACTATAACTCAGGAAAAGAGGATAATAATATGCAAAAACGGGATCGTAATTTGCATAACGTAAATCACACACATAGGTGTACGAAATCACCACTGAATGTAGTAAAATAAAGTGTCCATTTTATTAATATCAGTGTTCATTTCGGATATACGTATATTACGCTAAGGAACCCCACCAGGCCATTCGTTGTTTATACATAGTCAATTGACTACCTTTATATTTATGTTTTTGGGTCTATGACGTAGAGGTAACTCGGTATTGCTGTTAATACTCATGTATCAGACCTGGCCTGTTCAATTCCAACTACAAGGCGTTTTTTTATGTGTTTTCATTCTAAACAAATTATTTATTTTATTTTTCTTTTTAATGTAAATAAAGTATATTCGTTTTGCCTTCTCGTATTCATGCACATTTTGTAAAAAAAATCAATGTCTTTATCCGGCATACTTTCCAATTGTTCTATGTTCGGCTGAATAACTGAAACTGTTGTGTATCCAAAAGTCTGAATGAGGAGTTTTAGAATAACTTTCCAATTAATAGTTAAAAAACAGTAAAAGCAATTTCAGTTGTCTTATTGGACATTGATGTTGCCGAAAATTGGCCTTAGTGGATGTGTGGAATTTATATACATTGGTAGTTTCAATTAATCATGCCAATGGAGTGGAATTTGCCATAGGCACCCACGGAATTATTTTCAGGGGTTGGGGGGATGGGCGAACAAAACATGAAATGTCCAGTCAATTTGTTTAACAGACTTAGGTCAAAACATGTTCAAAAGTGAAATCGGAAAAAGGGGGCAAGTACTTCTCCACATAAACGTATGTGCAGGCGCCATGAAAGTTAAGTACCTTTTCCAACGACACTGCAACAGTTTGTAAGGGCTGTGGCTTGTGACGGTCTCACAAAAGAAAACCCGTAGCTCACGAATCCAACGTTCTAAAAACTGCTCAATCTCGTCCCCAACCCTACTCGTGCCAAAAAAATTAAACTGTGTGTCCTTAAGTAAAAATGATGCCACATAGCTCGTATAAAATTGATCTGAAAGATTATTACTGTCAGTTTTCATAAGGTCTCCTCTCAACTACAAAACTAAACAATTAGACAGATTTTAATTGCCAAGGGCAATTGTCGAATGAAACTTGTGTGCATAAATCTTAGGTCAGAGAGAGAGAGAGAGAGAGAGAGAGAGAGAGAGAGAGAGAGAGAGAGAGAGAGAGAGAGAGAGAGAGAGAGAGAGAGAGAGAGATGTACCGGTGAAGGTCATTTGGGGGCATATTTTTAATATTTTGCCATGGTTCATTGGTGCATTTTGAATGTCTTGTGCATATCTTTTCATTCTGATTTCTAAGTTTCAAAATCTGCGTCGTGTATGTACATTTATGAATGTACTCACACACAAACTGAACGTTTGACAATATCGGGCAAGAGTGTCAAATCATAGTTGCTGTATTATTTCAGATAAAATGATGCATTGATAGATTGATTGTCCACCAAAAGTGGGGTATACATTTTATTTCCTTTTGAGTACGCTGATTCCTTTGAAAAAGAACAGATTCCCAACAGTTCGATGTCCTTTGTGAGGGCATTTGTCCATGTGTGCGTTTTTTAATTGTATCTTCTGTTTTTGTAAATCCCGATCAATTTAAACGTGAAATATTTTTTACTTTTATCAGTCATGTCTATTACCTTGCTTTGTCTTTGAACTGAAAGATGGAAAAATTAATATACTTGTAGTTAAGGCTTGTTGTTTGTTTAATTTTCAGGGGCGGGGTGGGTGAGATTTTTTGGAGCCTCCATTGTTTGCTTCTTTTAGTTTAAGAATAATTTAACCAATACAATTAATATGATAGGTTCTTTCTGCGACTAAACACCAGAGCAATAATATGTTTACAAGGTATTTAAGAGTCAGATATTTTTTAACTTCTAGTTGTTTAAATGACAGTAATGAGGCTCATGAAATAATAATGGTATGTGTGGTACACGGTGAAACAAAAATATTGTAAAATTATGTCTAATGTTTAGGTTTTATTTTCCTTTCTTTCATTCTATAGGCCAATATATATTAAAAATAAGGAAATAGTGTACGTCCACTCATCGTCGTTTCAATGAATGTATCAAGATTATTATTCTCGAGCTGTAACAAAACCATTTTAGTACAATAAAAAACACAACTGAGTCATGTTCGACAGGTCTTTTAGCTTCCGGTAATGTACTCTAGCTCATACAAGTGAAAATGTGATAAAAATTAATTTTATTTTCATGCCTAGATATAACACAAAAATGCTTTGACCGCTAATGTTCCTAAACATCTGGTTATGATTTTCAATTATACACCATAAGTACATAAATCTATTGCTACTACACAAAAGATCTGCGCTGCATTTGAATGTTTCTTTATGGTAAGGAAGTACACATATCGTCATTTTGTGAAAAATTTGATACATTTAGTGATTGTCAGACATCAAACATGACTGTTTAAAATAAAACGAAAATATGTCAGAGGTAATAAACTGTACTTGACATAAATATTCAGACAATGTTAAAAAGGACATATTTCTACTGACTATTAAGCATAATGTGTGCAACCGCAGTATTTCAGATGCATCTCTGTCAGCAGAATGCCTTAACGGGCGTATATGCCTCTCTGAATATAATTCACATACATAGGTTCCACAGTGGAGAAAACTTAGGTTTCTAATAGCTGATTTTCTTTTAAATTATTAAAAGTAATCTTAGATAAGAACTATTTACGTATCTTGGGTAAACAGATTTAGTCCATTGGAATCAGTTTTCACCTGACCTTTTACAACAATCACTAATAAATTCAGCAAAAATTGGTAATTTTATTTGCACGAAAATATATAAGAGAGATAGGTATAGATGTTATCAAACTTATCTTTTCAAATCTTCAAGCTGATCAAATAAAACAAGAATAAAAAGCTTCTGTTGTAAATTGTAAAGTTTAAAGTATTAATTCTATAATAATTTTAATCTGATTAGTACAAAACACAGATCTCACTACGTCCCACTTTTATATCAACCACATATCTGCATGGTTTAACTTCATTAACTTTAAGTAACCTACCAGCAGTATTTCATGGCCGTAAAACTATACAACCTAACTCCCAATAGTGGCAACTATTTTTACGCCACCTTAGGCCACTATAGACTAGTCAAATCACTAGTTTTACGCGACATTTCGCCTGCAAAATTACAAAAATCAATGGCCCCGGGACGACAACGGCACAGTCCTTCTCGTTTATTCCATTGTGTAATATATCAGCCTCCAATCTTAAATTCACGAACAATTTACAAAACAAAGACTGTAATAGGGACTATTTAGGTCAGGGACACTCATACGGCCCTGGCCTAAATTCACCAAAAGTAAATCATGGCATCATGGCAACTCGCTAACACTTCACTCCAAGAAGTTTGCTCTTAATAATTGGCTATTTATTTCGGGCTGAGGCATATAGTCCCAGCACCGACTTCCCATAATCAAACAGGTAATCAGACAAATTTAAGAATTCCTTAACTACGAATGCACATAATTAAAATTTATTACAATATTTCAAAATGACTTGATTTATAATAAGGAAAGTACGCGATGTATATAATATAAAATAGTATTATGATTTCAACCCTTAGCTAAATCTTTCATACCATTCGAGGAGATTACCTGGAACAAATGATGTTTGTTTATGTGCGTATATATATATATATATATATATATATATATATATATATATATATATATATATATGAAACACCGCTACCTAAACATAGATTATATTCTCACTCATAATCGATGTATACGTACGATCTAACCACTATACGCCTCCCACACTGCACACTACACAGCCAATCCATCCTGCTAACCTTTCCAGGCAAGGAGAGGAAAGATTAATGTTCAAGACCTGAAGAAAGAATGCTTTATAATTCTCCATAAATTATTTTTCTTAAGTGTTACACGTCACTTAAAATTGTACACACTATTTCGGACATGTAATTAACTTATGTACCGGCCGGAATTGCTTTTTCAATCCTAGTTTCAGACTGGCCAAAATGGGATAATCTTGTAAAATGAGGAGAGCAATGGTAATTGTTCACTCAGTAAATGATTTAATACTTTCACACTGTTTAATTAAAGACTGAAAATACGGCATAATTACTTAATTTCATGCTCTACTACAATCGGATCCACCAGAGATTATCTAATAAAACATTCTCTGAGTAGACCATGAGCCCCTTCTTTGACTCCAAAGACTTGAATCACAGTGCATCTTAATCATGTTTATATTCATGATTCTGTCCAAGCATGTTTGAAAATATGGATCATTTATTTGATGAATCACACCGTATCATACAGAACAATATTTACCGTTTACTGAACTCATATGAAATATGTTTCTGTATGAACTAAATCTGACATTTCAAATATCCGATCTGCAGTATGGTAAAATGGACACACCTAAAAGACGGATTGATTTTAAAGACGGTATAAAAAAAATCACGTGGCCTAATAATAATAATAATTTTATGCAATATATTCTGACGGTTCTAACTGATTCAGCGTTCGGGTCCTGCTAATTATGTATGGTGAAAAAATGATTGTAATTAATGCCACTTTATGGTTAGGAACTCTCATTTCTGTTTTTATAATTCTTTTCAAATATTAGCTTAAGTTGAAATATTAGTTTCAATTAAAATATGTTTCAATTTCTGTCGTAAGGCAACTATGTTAGTAGTTGACACCGGTTTTGTTTATGTTCTACTTTTAAGGAAGGCCTTAATCCGAATCGTTACTCAGTGGTACGACATGCGGACCTTAGTTTACAAAGCCATTAGGGGCCCCGAGTGTCCGAGTGGTCTAAAGCGCTGTCCGTTACGGATCACTGCCATCTCACCTCTGTCTGCGTTAGTTCGAGTCTAGGAATCGGCGAATGTGGATATGTGAGAAAGCTTGCCAGTAGCTTCTCGTGGGTCGTGTTTTTTCCGGTGATTTCCCGGTTTCTTCCTCCACCATTAATACTGGCCGCCATGAATAGCTTATCGTGTGCTGAAAATGGCGTTAAGCCCAACAACAACAACAACAACAACAACAACAACAAAGCCTTTAAACGTGTTTTATTTTTGAAGACTTATGTGCAAAATTAAAAATGATATTTTTAAAGGAAATCCAAGAAACTAAAAGCAAGAAACAACAACTATCGCTTTGAATAACTACTTGATAATTCAACCTTAGGCCGTAGGATTATAGTATATCAGGAATAACAATGCAGGGTCCAAATGCTAGAACAAAAAGATAGAGACTAAAATGTCAAACGTTTAAAACATTAACAAATTCGATCAAGTTATGAAATGACGAACAGAACATCGTTCAATACTATGTAGTTCCATTACAAAGTGATAATGAATAAAACGTCAATGATTTATTAGGAAGATTATTTATGTAAATTTAAATAGGTAACATTATAACAACGAATATTTTATAAAAAAAATAACAAAATTAAAAAAGCCAAAGCAAATATTCTAAGTTGGGCATATTTGTCGAACAAGAAACATACATTGCAGAAGCTAACGTTAAAAAAAAAAACATTCCAGACTAAAGGATTGACGCAATCGACGTTAATTCTTAATGACAGAACGACATTGTTACCATGACTGTGCATTCAAGTACCATGATGGACATAAATACACACACATACATACATACATACATACATACATACATACATACATACATACATACATACATACATACATACATACATACATACATACATACATACATACATACATACATACATACATACATACATACATACATACATACATACATACATACATACATACATACATACATACATACATACATACATACATACATACATATATATATATATACATACATATATATATATATGTATATATATATATATATATATATATATATATATATATATATATATGGGTTGGTTAAGAAATTGAGAAGAAAGAACAAACAAAATGGCACGAGATGCATGATATTTGTAGAATGATCTCCCAAAAATGATTCTGTTCGATGATGGTTGATAAGTTTTTAAATGTAAAATGTAAAGTTATGTATATTTAATAAATATTGTTTTATAATGTGTGCTAAATTTTTGTTCATAATTGAAGATTGAGCTTACGTGTGTACCTGGCTTTTGTCATGTTTTTTAAGTTAAACATAGTGTTATGTTGTTATTTTTTTGTTTCTATTTTTTGCAACTCTTAGAACAACAATGTATCTATATTATGTGTATCATTTGTTCATGACTGTATATTGAAGTTATTATCTATAAAGAAGATCTTATATTGCTAATTTTGTATACTGGTATAGATTCCACTTTAAAATATTACATTGCCCCGAAGATTTCATTTAATCTCTAAACAAAGGTGTCAATGTTTCTAAAAAAAAACTTTTTGATAAGTTCCCGGGAATTTCTCATTGGATGGTTGGTGAGTTTGAAGACATTGGGGCATAATGCGACATATAGTTGTAATAGTCTCTTAAAGATGTGTATAAATAGAGAATTGATAAATCACATTAATTCCCATTTTAAGTTTTTTCTTATTTCTAATTCTTATTTAATATGTTATTACGTCAACACATTCAATATTAGAATTCATTAGGAACACTCCATAATTTTGGAATTGTGATATAACACTTATGATTACTTGGGATTTAATTAACAACACTGTAAGTTCCCTTTAAAGTTGTTTTGCCGTTTATAAAAAAATAACTTATTTGTTTCCTTTAAAAAACTTGATAGTATGGCTTTTTACTATTGCTTAGTTAAAGTGCATGGATTGGTAAAAGTAAGGTTAACTAAGGTTAAGGTTAATGTTAACTAATAACTAGAGAGAGAGACAATATCTCGTATTTTGCAACTCTATTTGTATATATGTTGAAAAGTCGCTTGGTGTTGATAAATTGATAGATATTACAAGAAATTTTACATGCATGAAATCAAAATATTAAAGGAAAGAATCTACCCTTCTATGTATAGGAATGCTATCTCAAGGTCCAATAAAGTTTATTTGCCCATTTATTGAGAAAGTCTAAAATGAATTCATAACTATGCAAATGATGTCATAAGTTTAATTAAACTGAAAACAGTAGGCGATTTGCCTAACGTTTACAGAAAGGAAGTCTGAAATTTTACAGCATCATAAGTTTGACTTTGTACAGTGCAAATTGATTTTGTTAGTTTGCTACTTTAATGGAAATCTAATTCGAGTTACTAAGTGACTATGACATATTCCTGATGACAGACTGGCATTATATGAGGTGTCTGTATGATATAGAACATTTGTATTAGGATGTAGTTCCTGCCCTTTGGGAGAGTTGTAAGCTTGCTAATTTGCTGTAAGTTGATGTAAAATCCAAAACCAGGCTCACGTCACTCTTCATTTCTTCAGCTTCTCCATTAGAATATATAACTGGCTCCAAATTCGGTGAAATGTCCTTCCTTAGCTAAGATAGTTCCACTCAGAGCCGTTATCTAAATGTCAAATCTCGTCCGTTTTTATGCACACTGTGGCATTTCTTCTTTCTGATCGTCCTGTTGATTTGCTGTTCATTAATGTACGTACGTTCTATGTAATTTAATTTATGATTTATTCTACGACTACAAAAAGGACAATTTTGTAACGTTCTATTTGTCAAACAGAATGTTTACTGATTATTTCAATATTCCCGTTGATTAATGTTTTGGGTTATGGTTTCGACATTTCATTTAAAGCAAGAAATGATGAAAATGTAGTTCAAAAGAACTTACAATTTGAAGGGTAAAGTTATTCAATTTGAACATAAAAATATAGATAGATAAACACGATTATGTCATATAAGGATAAACTTCATACTGTTACAACAAGCAAATTAGTCCTCTGATAGTATTATGATACAGTTTATCTAGTGGATACTGTCTAGACAGTGTTTTATGGTGATTGAAAAACAATTTAAAGAAAGATATAAATAAACATAAATTTATTGTTCAAAATAAAGGTAATCAACAGACCTTAAAATATTCAATAATATAGTGATGACCAATTAAGCAGCATATAATCTTATATTGGTTTGGGATCTCCGATCGCATCAAAAAATTATTTAATGTCTAAACTAATCTCATCTTCAATAACTTATTGTAAGACATTATTTTCCTTTTTGTTTTGTAATGACTGAATTATATTTAAGTGCCATTGTTTAATCACCAGCTACAAAGCCTGGCACAGATAACTAAAATATAAAATTGTTAATTTCTAACATCGTCTAACTTTGCTCATACAGCCGTCTGTTTGAAAGATACACTCATCTGTCTTGAATAAAATACTGATGTAATAATCTGTCATAAACAAAGCAGGAATAGTATTTAGAGCTTACTGTGTTACGTGTAGGCTCGTAGAAATGAAACAAAAGAAAATGGTGAAGTCAAACATGCTTGGTAATGTGTTTTACAAAAATAATTTTTTCCTTGATATCACAGAAACATTTGAAATAGGATTTACGGTACGTGAAAATAATCCAAATATTAATCCCAGAATTAAACATATAAGTCCTATCACTAAACAGTTCTAAGTTAATCCACGTTAAAATCTCAAATGAGGTCGTTGTGATGTGTCAACAGTTCCTCGTTGAATTTTTGAATCAAGAATAATATTCCAGCTTTATAATTTCAAATAATTTCCACTGAATGGCTTTGTCCAAGACTTTGATGAAGAAACATTTTTTTAGAGAATATAAATTATTCTTATATAGCAAATAGCTCAAATAACACCATAGTATATCTGATCCAATATTTTACGAATGAATAAATTTAATACCAAGTGACTATTTAAAGACTCGAGTTGATATCACAATGTAGTTCACGTGACAGGCTACGTGATGTCTAACTTGAACATCGCAATACAAAAATGCCATTCGACACGTAGCTTAGAATAGCTCAATTTAAAATTATATTTTCACGCTAGCAATGAAAAATAAAAAATTGTTTACAATATGGCTAACACGTATAACAGACATGACCTTGGGAATAGCCAATCACTTTCACTTAGTGTTAACAAATTTTTCGAACCAAGGTCAGCTCAAAATGTAACGATAAAGTAACTGTTAAGTTCTAATTAGGTCAAGCTCAACCTATGATTGTTAATGTCCTAATACTCTTGATGTATCACCGTTATGTAATTCAAAATTTATTTAATGAATCCATAGGATTTCCAGAAGAAAGAAAATCATCTACTTAGTCAAAAAATCTGAGCAAATTGTAATTCCAATAATTAGTTCAAGTAAATGAACTAAATAAATCGTCACATTAATTTGGCCCAACTAAGACTGATGCTTATATTATGAATAATTAATTTTCAGGTATACATCTCTTATGTTAAAATAACTAAGACGTAATGTACAATGTCAACAAGTTCAGGTATTTTAGTAGTTAGTCAATCAGGTATTAAGCTTTATTGGTGTGGTCCCTCTCAGAATTTTTATCATCTGAGGGACCCCCTAGTTCCAAAAGTTTAACGGATTTTATATGTAATTGTTTTGTTTGTTTAGGCGTGTGTGGTTTTGTATTATTTTTAAAAATTTCATTTTTTTATTTTTAATTTTGATATAGGGTTTCTACACCATTCCTATTCTATTATGAAAAAGACTCCTTATCCCAGGCTGGATCCAGAGTTTACTTAAAGTCTGTGTTCCTTGCCAAGGATCTATGTTTCCCAGTGTTTGCTGTATGCTTCTGCTATTTGTTATGTACGCTGATTTGTGTTTTTGTAGGGCTGGCGTCATGGATCCAAATTTTAAAAGCTGTTCCTTAATTTCATTAGTGTTTTTTGATTCGGGAAACCGGTTGTGATATAAGAACGATACCTGTCTCCCGATCCTTGGAACCTCTTTGTATTTAGTGTGTGTTAGGAGAAGATAGATAGTAGAATAGATTGTATATGTATTTAAAAAATGTGAATGTTTAGTGCTACTTTGAGATGGGGAAAACTGGTACGGTCCGTGCTACCCCACCTGAGTCACGTAGCTTTGGCTCCACACCTTGTTCTCCCCCTTTTGAATTATAATTCTGTTTATATATAGTTATGATATATAAATTATTAGAATGATCCCACAGGCACAGTGTATCTATCAACGTATCGTATAATACAATTCTTCTTTTCTGTAAATTTGATAAAATATCTATTTCTTTTCTCGCGGTGTGTTAATAATTTTGTTAATAAAACCTATTAATTCGTTATATATTTTGCTATTCATTATACCATTCGTATATAAAAATTGTGAATGTTCATTATTCCCATATTTTGCATAAATTTGAGTTTTAATACTTGATCTTTCTAATTCATTTTAGGGCATTCTAGTATTAACTGTTCTTTTTTAATCTACGCATTTTCCACAAAGTATACATTTTGGTAATTTTACAGTTAAATATCTCTTAAAAGCTGTTTCACCTTTAAGCCATTTATCGTGGAGATAAACATATAACCTACTTTGTATGACAGGCGACTTTATGTATTAAGCCAGAATGGTTTCTCAAACTCAACTCATATCGTCATGTTTAATTCAATAAAAGTTCGGCTTATTATCGGGAAATTAACAACCTAAGTTATAACTACAGACAAACAATCATAAAATTATAATTTAATCTGTTATTTTCTAATAAACCTTACAAATGTAATAATGAGAATTAAAGCAAGGAATGTAGATACAAAATAATTATATTTATCATTAACACAAAGGGTATTTATGTGGTGATGATATTTAAGACATTTTAATGAGAGGTAATGTTTGTTTTTCATGACATTATTTAGGGTAAGTGGCATTGAGGACATTATTTAGTGCTAATAGTATTATTAAATTATTTAATGATAATGGTTTTTATTATATAATTTATAGCTATAGGTATTTACGATATTTTTAGTGCTAATCGTATTTATGACATTATTTAGTGACAAAGAATTTTATGATATATCATTTAATGCTAATAGCATTTATGAAATATGTAGTGATGATGGTGTTTCTTATATTATTTAGTGCTAATGGTGTTTATGATATTATTTAGTGCTGATGGTGGTTACGATATTATTTAGTGCTAATGGTGTTTATGATATTATTTAGGTGCCAGTTTCATTTATGACATTATTTAGTGTTAATGGTATTTATGAAATATTATTTATTGTTTATGGTATATATGACATTATTTAGTGCTAATATTATTTGTGACATATAAGTTAGTGCTACGTTATATATGTAATCATTTAGTGTAATGACATTTTTACATTAAATAGTGTCAATGGTATTTATGACAATATTTAGTGCTAATCCTGGAAAGGTTCATGGATGATAAAGGATGCCGTGCATGACGTCAAGAACACTTTTGGCATCTGAGGAAAACCAATCACCAACCTTTTCTTCGCAGATGATATTGGTGGTCTAGCATGAAATGAAAAAGAACTGGCTGACTTGGTTGAGTGCCTCTACATAACCTCCACATCATACGGTATGGAGATTAACTCCGAAAAAATAAACCGATGGCAAACAACGCCAATGGCATTAGTGCAGAAATAACGATCAGTGAATAGAAGCTGAAAAGACTCACAAGCTTCAGGTACTTGGGATCAATTAACAGGCATGAGGGTTTCAAAAAATAACTACATTGCAGGATTGCCCAGACAACAGCAACATTAGCAAGGTTAAGACCAATATGGAAAGATACCAATATTGTTTTTGGCTCCAAAATAAGGCTGAAGCGATCGATTGTCATATCCATCTATCTGTATGCTTGCGAAACATGGACGCTCACATCAGATCTACAAAGGATTCAAACCTTCGATATGATATGCTACCACAATATCTTGGTCATCTCATACATTGACCAGGTAACCAATGAAGAAACCCGCAACAGGAACCGACGAGCCATTGGACCCAATGAAGACCTGTTGAATACTATAAAAAAGCGCAAACTCAAGTGCTACGGTCATGTCTCAAAATAATCTGGACTGGCTAAAACAACCTTGCAAGGCACAGCGCGAAGGTACAGAAGAAGAGGCAACAGAAAAAGAGGTGGGAAGTCAACGCTAATGAGTTGACAGACATGGGCAGTAGAGAACAACGAATGATGGAGAAAATTGGTTGTAAACTCAACTGTGGTACCACAACGACCTCTTAGGTTAAGGGATTGATGATGATGACGACGACGAGGATGATGATAATATGATGATGATGATGACGACGATGATGATTAGTGCTCATGGTATATGACATTATTTAGTACTATGGGTATTTTTTAAAATTATTTCGAGCCAAATGTATGTATGACATTTTGAAGTGCTAATTGTATGTATGACATTATTTAATGCTAATGGATTTTATGACATTATTTAGTGATAATGGTTTTTATGATAATATTTTAATAATAATGTTATTCATGACATATCATTTAGCGCTAATGCGTTTTATGACATATAGGTGGCACTTATGACATTATTTAATGCTAATGGTTGTATGACATTATTTACTGCTAATTGTGTATATTTATGACATCATTTATTAATATTGGTTTTGATGCCATTCTTTAGTGCTAATGGTTTATTTGATATATCATTTATAGGCAATGTTGTTTATGAAATATCAATTAGTTCTAATGAAATTAATGACATTATTTAATGCTGATAGTTTTTATGACATTATTTAGGGCTAATGGTTGCTTAACATTATTTACTGCTACTGGTATTTATGATATATTATTTAATGCCAATGGTTTTATGACATATAATTTAGTCCTAGTGGTATTTATGACTTATATAATGCTGACGTGTTTAATGATATCATTCAGATATAAGGCAAAATAGATAGCGGTGTAGTTAAATAACTCTCGTTCTCTTGTATCTTGTAACATGAAAACCAAACATCTGCTTTCTGAAGAAAAAAAATGATTTTTTTAACATATCGATTAGGCTATCTTTAACGTATTACAGCTTTAAGGTTATGATGATTTTATTGGATTATCAATAACACTTATTTGAAATATTATATGCAGGAAAAAAACAATAGTTAATTATTTGGTCAGCGCGTCTTAAATGAACAAAGTTAGCAAACAGGTTTGAATAATTTGTTAACAGTTTCAGACGAATAGCCCACAAAATATATTTGGTAAACTATGCAGATCATCCCAAATGCCAAAATATTGTCTGCAAAGTGAACATTATCTGAGACGTCTTGATCCATTGTAAAACTAATACAATCATTAACTTTATTATATTATATCATTTATAAATGTATCATATATATATATATATATATATATATATATATATATATATATATATATATATATATATATATCTATATATATATATATATATATATATATATATATATATATTGTATTATTGTCGAGTGACGCATTTGTTTTTTAAATATCTTCGCACAAATTGACCTTAACCTCAATTTCAAACATATAGCGTACCTATATCGTCAAGATCTATAGTGTTGTGTAAGCATTCCATCAAATTTCTCTCATGGCATCTGCATTCCTTCATGTTTCTCTCATGGCATCGGCATTCCTTTACGTTTCTCTTATGTCATCATCATTCCTTCAAGTTTTTCTCATGGCATCAGCATTCCATCAAATTCCTATCATCAAATCAGCATTCGTTCAAGTTTCTCTCATGGCATCAGCATTCCTTCAAGTTTCTCTCATGACGTCAGCATTCCGTCAAGTTTCTCTGTAGCTGAACTGACAATTATGTTTGTTAGAGTTACTTTAACATCTATGTCAGCGATTATCGCTCTTAAAAGAACGTATCTCCATTCTCTTTGTATCGTTTACATGTTGAACAATTAATTCAGACGTAAAAAAATATAATCAAAAGAAATCCATTTTATGTCGCAATTTTTGTTAGCACTTTCTATTATATTTTCAATTTGTCTAGTGTAAATTGAAATCTAAAATATCGTTGGAAGACGTAAAAGCACAAGCGACGGTGATCAAATTCTATTTGAAGATAAAATTAAGTTTTCTTTTATTTCTTTATCCATCAGCTGATGACTTTTGTATCGGTGTTTTGTGCATTAATCACTCATGAACCCAGCTTATTGTTTTGTAATTAATTATTTCCTATATATAGTTGGTTTCTATAGTTCATGGTAGGAATAGCTCTGTGTATCTCATGAATATGTTCCATAATTTAAAATTAAAATTGGTGCATGAAATTGTTTTTCCTCTCAATCATTTTTCTATAAATATTATTTACATTTATCAGCTTCTTTCATTTTCGTATTAAAAGATTCGAAAAGATTATTTGGAACAATTACAATATTCACAATTTTTAAGTTTTCATGGACTATAAAGATGCATGGAGTATGCATTATAACGTGATGTGTAACATATATATTTTAAGATAATAAAATTATTGCTTGTTCATAGTGGACTTTGAATTTTCCCTAGGTTGCCAGACCGATTTATTCAGTTAAATATTACACGATGCCTGTAGCGAGGCGTTAAAAACACTAATACCTATAACACACAAAAACACACTCACATACACGTATGTGTGTATGTGTGTATTCACATAGACAAACTGAGAACACAATTGCAGTCAATGTTATTAATCACAAAAATTAACTGATTAACAAGACCATTTGGTCCCAATATTTCGGTCAAATACTTAAGTGTCTTTACTTTATATTTTTAAAACTCGTACATTTTCTACACCAATTATTCAAGCATTTTATCTCCACATTTGCTGCAGTGAGATGTAATAATTAAAACAAAGTGTTTTACAATAGGAAATTGTGTATTTACAGTATTATAAGATGCCATTTTTGGCAAAGATTCCAGCTCAATTTGAATTTTAATAACAAAAGTCATGGCGTTTTTGCACAAACAGTATTACAAAACTTATGCTAAATATAGCCTGATTCTGTTACTTATAAGCTGTGAAGACAACCTTCATATCAATTTATAGATATTGATAAGCATTATTTTGTATGTTTATCTCAAATTCAATCAAATCGTAAATTGATTCGAAAACACTTTTTGCAAACGCAGAATATGGA